>JBAMCP010000085.1:0-101189 GCA_037075105.1 Lissocephala sabroskyi | reverse complement strand
GCGCATTTCCAAACTTCTAGTTTAAAGAATTTTTATTCAGGTTTATTAATGAAATTAAAAATGCAAATGCTTCATCATTTCCAATAATTATGATTTCATATATTTTGAATATTAATCGCTCCTCATTCGATAGTCCAGCTCTAGGAGTCAAATACAAAATACTTGAATGTGCATGTGTATGCATGAGTAATCTGTATGACAGGCTTGCCATTGCAACTGTTGATAAAAAAAGTCAGGGGCGCATCAGGGCAACAGGCGCTACCCGAATACGGGGCGTTGAATTCCAGGGCCGGACTTTACAAAATTACAGATCCCGAGTTTAGAAAAGCATATTTAAAATATTGTAATTTGGTTAATGCGGTGGATTAATGTTATAATAGAAATGAGTAACGGCCTCCAATAACCGCGCTGCGTCACTGGACTCGGGCCGCTCAACTCTGTAGGAGTCATCGTGCACACACACACACACGCACAGCCCAATCAAGAGCGCAGCGCTTGTATCTGAATGCGTATGTCAGTGCGTCCGCTGGGTGTGTGCGTGAGTGGATCGGATCCAATACAACGATCCGAAACTTTGCAGTTCACTTGAGCGAACAGCTGTGAATGTAAGCGATCGGCAGCAGCAGAACAGCCTTAAAAATATGTACTAACACACAAGGAAACCCAGAGCGTATGTACAGTGCAATACATTCATCCATCGGTCGGTCCGACAGCACCGCCAGCAACAAAAATTAAATACATATCAAAAGCAGAAAAAAAATCTTTTGCGTAGTTTATTCGCTTGTCGCGTTCGTTTCGTATCGCATCGCGTACTTTTTGTGTGTGTTTTTTTACTTCTTCTGTGTCTGTCGCGTCGTCACGTTCGCGTTACTTGGCCTGGCTCTCTGGCAGGTTGGTTGGGCTGGCTTGGCTTATTTGTTATTGGTTGTTGGTTGCGGCCTGGACGCAGAAAACCCTATAGCCTGGCTCGGTTCTCGGTGCGTTCAAATCTCGCAAACTCGAAGCGAAAATTTTTAAAATTTAACGGTTAAAAATATTTAAAAAAATAAAAAATTTCATGCTGCTTGGAAGATCGAACACGAAGAGCTTTTAACTGTTTTAGTGTGAATCATCAAGTTGAAATAAATACATACTTATGTACAACGCATTGCATACGTATTGCGGCTGTGTGTGTGTGTGTGGCTGTGTGTGTGTGTGTGGCTGTGTGTGTGTAACGTAATTAGAACGCAGTGCTATCAAGAAATTTCCAAACTGCAAATGCAGCAACAACAACAGCAACAGCAATAATAAAAAATATCAAAACAATTTACACGCACACACACAAACGTACATATGCTGGTGTGATGATAATGAATGTGCAGTGAACGTCAGTCCGTCTATGAAGTTTCGTCCGTCCGTCTTGTCGAATAGTCTCGGGTTTTAAGATTTCAATGCTGCATCAGTGTGTGTGGGTGTGCGACTGCATACATCGCCACACATAAGCATATTTATGTATATGGCGAGGGGCCTGTGTGTGTGTGTGTTGTTTTGAATACGTGTGCATAAATAAATACAAAAATATTTATACATAATAAACTCATTACCACTCGGCCCCCCGCCCCCCGCTCCACTCACAAATACAAACATTGAACGTGAGTCGTTCCGTCGTTTGCTGCAATCGCAAAACAAGGAACAAGTTTCACCTTGAGTTGCTCACACACACACACACACACACGCAAGCAGACAGTCACAAAATGCATGTAACGAGAGAGACAGACGTGTATTTATTTTATTAACTCACACAGACAACCCCCCCCCCCCCCACACTCCAGGGGCGCTCCGCGCTCCATTACATTTTAAGTTTTATGCACACTAAGTTCTGTTATGTATTTTGATTTACATACTTATGTACATGTTCTCATCCCAAAGACAGATCGAAAGACAGCAGCCCCTCTAATCGGCAGTCAAATTACCCCCCACCCCCCAAAAAAACATAGCTGTAAACAATTTAACAGTGCCAGAATATCAACCGCTTCGATGTTAAAAGATGATAGCCCAGCCCTCCACTGGCGAATCGAGAAATGCAACTACCGTTTTTGACATACAAATAAATTTATATCCACCAAATTTATTGACAAAGGACAACGACTTCGCTGCCAACGGTGAATTAACTGCAACAACTGCCGTTCTCACGCACACACCAACACCACCAACAACACCAGCAACAACAACCCCAAGCGAGCTCGGGATTAGTCATACGACGAGTGGCCCAGCCACGGCGAGCGCAGCTGTTGTTGTTGTAGAGCCCCAGAAAATGGATAACGACATTAGAAATTGTAACAACAACAACACAAGTAATGACGGTGTCAAGCGATATCAGGAAATCTTCAGTGACCGCGATCAACAAGCCATGGAATCGGCCCTGACCCTGGCTGGCGCTGCTTCAGCGGACTCCAATGTCGTCTTCGGCTCGGCCCGGGTCTCCGTCAACTCCAGCACGCCCTACTCGGATGCCACCCAAGTAAGTTGGCAGCCCCAAATATATCTCATTGTTTGAAATTCGAGTGGCAGTCCTTTCGGGGGATCGAAGTTTCCTCTTAGATTGTCTCGGTTGCCTATATAAACCGCGCATTTGTATATTCCCGATAAGTCCAGACTAAGTCCGTGATATATGGCGGGGAGTTGATTTCAAAACAAATGTATAAACTGATAAAACCCCTGAAGGGTTCTTTTTCGACACTCGAGAGTCCTATCGGTCGACCACCTTTAGATTACGGCTGCTCTATATAGATTTATTCATGGCCCGATCGGCGGGGGGCGTCTAATAGGAAATCGTCTGTCTTCTCGTTTCTTGACCCGAAGGACGACACGCGTATTGCGGGTATACTATATATTCCTGATCAGTCACATCCGGATTGTATATGCATAGCAGGTGGCGTGAGCTGTCCAGTTGTCTATGAAATGGATATATAAATTTCCTTATAGACTATATACATATAAATCCGTATTACACACTCGCCGTGTGGGATGGGATGAGGTGTTCTTTAAATAGAAAACAAAAACTTGTAAAATCCCCCGAGGAAAACACTTCCTGACAACAAGAAATATGCGATGACAATTTATCGATAAATAATACCAACGATCCTCCTTTATAACCCGGCTATACGGTTCCCGAGGGTTCCATAATAAAGGCAAAACTTTTCCTCCTCCCCCCGCCACACACACACACATTAACCGTTAGCCGAAGCCACTGGCCCCAAAGCTCGAGCGAAAGGTCGCCAGCGGGGGCGGAGCCGCTGGCAAGGGCAGAAGGCAACGGCCGGCGGAGTCAAAGCATCCGTTTATGACCCCGACGCCGCCATCGTCGTCGGCTCCTCTGCCCTTGCGTCGTCTGCGTTCTGCGTCTCCCTGGCCTACCCCACCGCACCGCCGCACCCCTTGGAGCGGTTAACCTCCGCGGCGGTGGGCTGGGGCTGGGGCTGCGGCTGCGGCTACCCTCTTTGACCGTCGTCGTGTGATTGAACTTCGTGAGGTACACGAACTGTTGCAAGGTCGAAGTTAACGCTATTAATAGTTATTTTTGTTGTTGCTTCTCTTTTGTGTAAATAAAACGGTTATTCACTTCCATTTTTGTCTACCGCCCGACAACGAAACGACGACGACGACGACGGCGACGACGAGTGGCGCGTCATCGTCTGTGCGAATATTTCGTGCATGTGTGCGGGTCTGTGCGTGTGTGCGTGCGTGAGTGTGTGCGTGAGTCTGAACTGGGAAAGTGCAGGATAGAAACATACAAACAAACATCCGCACCAAATTGTGAAATGAAATAGAATTTCTTATCTACACAAATTCATACATACATATGTACACTCCCCCACCCCCTCACAAACACACTTGCAAGCTTTTTTACGGTCGACGTTGGTATACAAATTTAAGTACCTAGATTCAAATGCATACGCCGTGTGCGTGTGTGTGTGCGTGTGTGTGCGTTTAACTGACGTTTCAAGAATATTTTTTATTAACCTTGACGGGAACATTGAACTTTAAAAGTTGTTTATACATATCAACATTTTAGGAAAGCAAACACAGCCACCCATCCATATGCACATTTAATACTTTCCCAAACACACACACACACACACACACACACACGCGGCGCACGTCCATAGATACATGGGGATAAAAAATTCCCAGACAGCCCGGTTATTCTGTCGGTCGGTCGGTGGCGCTGCTAAGTGCGAAATGCTCTAATGGCCAAAATGAATCGAATGGGACGGGAGTGGGGGCGGGTAATTCCAGGTATCAGTCGAACTCTGGGAACCCTATAATTTCGAGTTCAACGGTTCGCCTCGCGTTGCGTCAAAAAGAATTGCGAGCAATTAAAACGCAAAAACAAAACAAAAAGCTTTTTCCCCCCATGAGACAGCTTCCTTCCGTGTATTGGGGCAACGATCTCCATATTCCGGGTCCACAAATTAGAAACTCATTGGATAGGATAGGATCCCAAAAGCCTACCGTTGGGTTCTTGAGAGATTAAAGAGCCGTAGTAAACCATAACTGACCTATTCCGCACTTTAAAGAATAATTAGATCTTCGAACTTGAAATCTATTCGATTCGGTCCACAAATTAGAATCTCATTGGATAGGATAGGTTCCCAAAAACCCGCATTCCTTCCAAGCCTACTGTTGGGTTCTTGAGTTGGAGAGAAGCTTTCATATAAACATCATTATGGGAATGAAGAAATAAACCATAACTGACCTATTAGATCTTCGAACTTGAAATCTATTCGATCTGAGAGTTGGCAAACGGATAGAACAGATCAGAGAACCTTATTTATAATATGTGAAGTCTTCATATTAATCGATGATTTTGTTTGCAGACGAAGAAACACTCTCCGGGACATATAAAGCGTCCGATGAACCCTTTCATGGTGTGGAGCCAAATGGAGCGAAGGAAGATCTGCGAAAGGACACCCGACCTGCACAACGCCGAGATTTCCAAGGAGCTGGGCAGACGATGGCAAAGGCTCAGCAAGGAAGACAAACAGCCATATATCATTGAAGCAGAGAAGTTAAGGAAACTCCATATGATTGAATATCCGCAATACAAATACAGACCTCAAAAAAAGCAATCGAGATCATCATCGTCGTCGGCGAAGCAGAACCAGGACAACGCCGACAATATCGATAACAAAAATGACATACAAAACGCGTTGACAATGGCCCCAAATAACGAGACATCAGGAACAGGAGCGGGAACAGGAACAGGAACAGCAACCACCACTGCCAGTCGCAAAAACAAAAGATCTACCTCTTCATTTACATGTCAATCGAGCAACTCGACGTCGAAACGCTCCAGGAACGAATCGGCTGACAATACGAAATTCAAATGTGATGCGAAGATATCTTCAGAACAGCATAGCTTGGGCGATAATACCATAAATCCAACGTACCAATCATCTGAAATTTTACCTTTAAGTGCAAATAGCAATAGTGACTGCGATATTAAGCTGAGCTCAGATCCGATCAACGGCTCTGTAGACAATATGATCGACATCGATAACATAAATCCGCACGTCGTGGATCTCAAGTTTTTCCCATTCTTCGAAAATACTCCGGAAAACGAAGACCATCTGCTGGATGGCAACTCCACGGTCAATGTCCTACGACCCGAGCCGTGCTTCCCCGACACCATCACCGATCAGATGTACGACTCCGTTGAGAACATCGTCAACGATGCCAACTTGCATTCAGCCAGCCATGAACTCTCGCCGTACGCATCCACCCCAATCTACATGAAACTGCCAAATAGCGACACAATGCTCGACTCCGATCCTCACGAGTGTTATGCCGACAATTGTGATACGGGGAGTGCTGGGCACCATCAGCATCCGCATCCGGTGTTTGCCGTGCAGCCTCGCACCGTCACCATGAACATTGAGATACGCAACCGAAGACTGCCGTATCCGTATGCCGATGGGGGCGACAACGGGCATACATTCCAGGGTGAAGAGTTTATTCCGATACCGACTTCCGCGGAGGACAGTGAATGCATCCTGGCCGCCACCCACTCACCGCAGATTGGCTTCTGCAGCGGCAACAATGCTCTGGTGGAGGCGGACGGCATCGGTATTGCCACGGGCTGCTCGTACGCCACTCAAGACTACAGCGGTAATCTAATAGGTACACACAATGATCTCAACTATCCCGTACAGGATACCAACGGAGCTCTGCTAGCTTACACACTTGAGGATATGCCTCAGCCAACTGGTAGTCACCTAGAATTTAACACTAACAAATACGAGTTTTCAAATTTATACAAAATGTGAGACGGAACGATAAATGTGAGAAATATTTAAGCTTTGTAATTAATACTTGTATGTTTTTAATTTTACACCAAATTATATACCACATAAATACATATATGTATAAATAAGGTGGGCTCGGTCGGCCGACATGTCCATCCACCCAAAGTCAGGACTCCACCTCAGGAGCGCCTGGCTTTCCGAACATGCGGCTGTCCGGCCCACAGAAGATTCCATATATAAACCGAAAAATATATATTGATTTATAAAAAGAATTCTTGCTCAAGACTCGCTCATTTCACAAGATTTCGTAACACGTAATTCGCAAGTATCGACCGCAGATAAGGTTCCGTATGAGCTGGAAGTTTCAGGGAATAGAAAGAGTTTGATTTCTCTAGCTTCTTAAAATTGATGGGTTTTAATAGAGATGCTGCAATATACACACACACAATACAATAAATATAACATATATGTACAAATTTAATTTGACGTCCAATAATATTCATATGCGCTTGTTTCCATTGATATAGTCTATACGGCTGATCCAGAGAAAGCTTTAGGTATACATTGTGTTAATTTCTTTCCCTCTCTTGTCTGTTTCTAACGGTGCTGGGAATCTAAGATTCACAAGGTACTGGCTTCCAAGTGGGGAATGTTGTTGAGTCCGGTGTCCGGATTCCTCCAGTAGTACGTCGGGGGCCCCTGGGTGAAGCAGTACTTCATGTTCAGGGGCTCGTCGTTATTCACGTAATACATCATATAAAAATTGCACATCTCGTCCTCGTTTGTGGCCCTAAAAACGAAAGCATTATATAATTTTCCAGTTTTGTTAGACTTTTCTTTGGGTTACCCACCCGATTTCTGTGACCCGATGGCGGGTGCTCTTCATGGTGCATCTGGAAGCCACACGATCGCCGGCTTGGATCGTTATGTTCTGGGTAATCGGGTAGAACATCTGAGGCGTGAGCGGATCTCGTTTGCCCAGCAAAGTCCACTCCTGGAGTCCCTCGCCATCGGCCCGCACCCGGTAGCCGGACACCACCTTGCCCAGGCTGTGGGTGTGGGTGCGATAAGCAAACGGATGAATTACTTTATTCTCGTTGATCTCGCAGGCGCTCTCCATGTGCTCGGTGGCCATGGGCGGGATGCTGCCGCCGGTGCCCAGCAGCAAGACTCCGGCCAGCTTGTTGAGCCTGCAAGGGGAGATGCTCAGTGGCCTGCTTCAATGCTTCAATGAGTGAGTTTACCTTTTCGTCTTGTAGTGGAGGAAGATGCCAGAATCGTCGGTGGAGCCGTCTGTAAAAAAATTGCTTGGTATTTAAAGGATTTCTAAGGGATGAATGCGATTTCCTGGGTACCTTTGAACTTGTCAATGTGGGCATAGTGTACCTGCAGCACCATGTATTTTATTTGGGAGCCCTTGCCCACTTTGAAACCAACGCCCTCGGGCAACTCCAGCATGGGAGCATCTCTGGCCCAGGCATAAATGATCTGGGAATGGGCGTGCGAGCCACAGGGACTCGCTGTCTCCTCGTCAGACGAATGGGCCATTTCCCCGCAATTCCTGCAGGCACTCAAATTACACCAAGTTGGCAGATTACGGGGAAAATTCTACTCACCAGGTGGACTTGTAGGCTCCTGGCTCGCCGCATCCGTAGAGCAGCATATGGTGCGCCGTATTCATGGTTGCATTGGGTTCGTAGCCAACTTAATGGGGAGATGGGGAACTTATCAAATAAGCTGGATTTGGAGGAAAGTATTGCGGTGGACATACCAATATAATAGGTTTTAGTATTGTCAACTTTGATGGGAGTGCACAAGTAAAGCTCCGGCTAGGCGGCGGCAGGCACAAAGACAAGAAATAGGTTAGTAATTTGCGGTTAAAGTTTAGAATAAAAAATTCCCCCCGAGTGACCTGCGAGGCTGAGAGGTTTTTCCCAGGGACGTTCGCTTATCATTACACCAACAGCCCCGAGAACACACACACAGGCCGTGCAAGTCGTGGGATACGTGGCGGGGGTTTACAGATTTCAGGCGACGCGCTTTGTATCTGTGTGTGCGCATAAAAATCTACAGGTATCGGTTATTTCTGATGCCATATGTTTCCGGGCCTGACTGCCATATGGCTGGGGAGGGCCGAAGCGAAAGTGAATTTGCCGGATACACACACAGGGAGCCTTGCAAAAGTTGTGTAGGCACAAAGGGCAATAGGATGGCACCTGCTATTTGTGTGGCATTGACTGTTTTTACTTACAATGTTGGGTGAAACCATGGGCATTAGGAGGGGGAATCTCCTGGTTTTATCCGATTGGAATTCGTCGTTGTCCACCTCATTGATGGAGGAATCTTCCTCCCCCGTCAGTGCGTGGGATAAAGCCAAAATCAAACTCAAGGAGATGCACAAAGCAAATTCGAATTGACGCATTTTAATTTGTTTGTTTTTTTTTGTTTGAGGCGCCAAATTATAAAACGTCGACAACTTCCGTCCGACCTTCGCGAATTTAAATATTAAAAAACACAAACATTGGCGTTGCGACACTTGACTTTATTTAAACAAGAACAAGAACAGATGCCAACTGTGAGTGTTCCGCTGATTTCGTATCTCACGTTCGTGTGTATCACGGTCGTGCTAGGGCAGAGTCGTTCCGCCGCGAACGAACCAGTGAAGCCGTTCACTTTACTGGTTCACAAGATTAATTTACACAATCCGAGCCGAACTGACGGGATGCGCCTTTAATTAATTAACGGTCAAGTTTTTTAACCTTCAAAATATAAACCGGGGGCGTCTTTGCCATTAAAAAAGCCAAGCAAAGAAATGGCGGCATTTTCAAAAGGCCAAAAAGCTCGCTCGGCCTCACGCGCACATATCTACGGAAACAATCGAGGAATTATCGATTGGCGTTGACCTTTTAACGTAAATTAACGAAGTGTGAATTGTATAGAAATTATCTGATTTCTTTGTAGATAATTTATTCGCTGTAACTTTTAACCATTTAATAAAATAACTTCTCTAAGGTACCTATATTGTCGCCGATATGTTTGGAAATATATATTCAACTTTTGGCTTCATTCCGTGCTTAAGGGCTTGAATTCTCCTTCCTTCACCCACGACAGACCGGTGGCGTAGCCGCCCCGATTTGATTGTTGTTGGCTGGGCGAATTGAAGTTTTCGTCCTTTCCCGAACGTATCCGTTCCAGCACCGGGTTGTGTATCTCTGGCTTGAATTTCTCAAATACTATATAATGCGGATCTTCTGTCGGGGGCGGATCATAGACATGAGCTTTACTCTCCTCCAGACACTGCTTTACTTGTGCCAAGAACTGATCCGATTTGTTCATTAATAGTTCGGCAGCTTCTGGGTTCTTGCATGTCGCTCGAACCGTTGGGTTCCGCACGCTCTCAAGGGGGTCTGCAAATATGGATTGCATGTACTTCAGGACTTGCCAAATGTGGTCTTCGCCGCTGTTCCACGATGAGAAAGCATGGCTAAGGTCCAGGGAATGCGTCGTAGGACAGACGTGAGGGTGTACGATGCTGTTTTGGAATATGATGGTCTATACGAAATTTAGATATTTATAAGCTTTGGTAATAATTAGAAACTTACAGGCAGGGTCTTTTCGTCGGGGAAGAAATTCGGCAAGAGAATTTTAAACCGAAATACGCCATCGGCGTAAATATTACGGCCAAAAAGAACTCCAAACCATTCTGAAAATAAAATAAATTACTTATTTAAATGACGATAGGGACAATTGAATAACTTACGCAGAGAGCTTTCAAAACTGGGAATAACATAGATACCACCTATTCGTTCGGATTCTACCATTTTACTGAAATTAGAAAAAATGAGTAATGTTGGAGCACATCAAGTCGGGAATCTCTCCACTTGTTAAAATCTGGCCTGGGCCTCGCTACTTACTACTCGGAGAATATTTTGTACTCCTGCTTAACTACAGCGAACAGCTTTTCATCTGTCTTTGTGGTATTCGAACTGAGAGTCATTTTAAAAAAACCACGACCAAAACAAACAATTCGAGAATCACCTAATGGCCGATAACAAATATAAACAAAAACAGATGGCAGTCTCTTTGCTTATTATCGATATCTGAACTGTTGCTCTGGATATGCCTACTTTTAAATTATCGAAAAAAAAAACAAACGTGATTTGCTAATTTCTATGTTTATCGTATTTTAGGTTTTAATTGTAATATAAGAACACTGTCAAAACTATTCGTATAGTTCAGAAATCAAACAATGTGGATTCTGACCTCAACTTATATGAAACCAAACACAGTGGGGCAACGCTGGTCGATTTGTCGAACTTTTTTAAATTTTATAAAATTTATGTAATTCCGGCAAAGTTTTCGCATTAATTTTTCAAAGCCGGGCCCATCCTCACGCATTGGAATAAACACATAATTGAGGCAAAAATACAAAATTACACACACATTAAAATTGTATGGTAACCTTTTTTTTCTAAACACTCCAAGCAACTGACCGAACGAAATCTAACCAAACCAAATTTTAACTTATATTGCACAAAATGTACGAAATGTCACTGGCCAGAGCGGTGCGGAGCGTCGGAAGATACAACTGGATGATTCGAGTGCACATCAATGAAACCGCCTCATTTTTCCGAACACCAGATTACGAATCACGGCGTTACAAAAGCACATTGCCAAAAAATAACAAATTCCTGCCACTATCCATGCCCGTCACCCACACATTGTGCCAGAGATTTGTGCACGAGAAACGTCAAGCAAACGACTCCCCAAACGAACCCCAGAGAAGACCAGAGGACCTCGAGCGTGTGTTCAACGTCCTGCAGTCCACATTGCCGAAACTTTTCGTTGAGCCGCTTGATTATTCAATATACAGCCCGAGCCTTATCTTTGAGAACAACTTAACTGGCAAGCACACAGTAGGATTATACCATTATGTTAAGCAAATAGCCATTCTACGCACTGTTGGGCATCTCAAGTTCGCCTACGTTAAGTTTGAAATCCTGAAAATCACAAAACATCCAGAGGATTACACAATACGCATTCGTTGGCGCGTGCGGGGCATCTCCGGTCTCAAGGTAATGTTCCAGTTCTGGAAGTACAAGGTGTGGCAGCTCAAGGAGATCCTCAACGACCAGGAGGCCTGGTACGACGGCTTCTCGGTATGCTACCTAGGCCCAGAGGGTCTAATTACCAAGCACACCGTGGACAAAGTAATGCCAGACGAAAGTCGAGAGCCGGTGGAAACCAGCCCCACAACTCCCTTGCCCACGGGCTCTGTGGCGGCGACTGCCTCGCAAAAGATAACATAATTCTAATACAAAGTCATGTTAAATTATTGTATTTGTATTTATTCAAATGAAGTCGAAGACGGTAAAGCCCCACAGGCCTATTTCACTGCTTGAAGGCGAAAGCCGAACCTTTTTTCAGGTATTTGTAAGGCCGCAGGCGAATACGCTTGGCAAAGGCGGAGATGTATGGCTTTTCCTTGTTGTATTCCCGGCTGCTCTGCAGGGATCCCTCGGTCTCCAGGAAAATGTCGAAGCTGTAAATCGTGCGGAACAGTTGAGAGTACAGGAAGCAATCGTTGGACTCCAACTCCTGCGGCACAAGCGAGTTTGTCCAGAACTCCATCATCTAAAATGGAAAATTTGCCATTAACACAAAACTCTTTGCCATCCGCCTAACGCCGCTCACCTTGATGGCCGAATTGTTCTTGGAGGTGTGACTGCCGTTCCAATGGACGCTGAGAATCCACAGTGGCATTTCCATCGGATAGTTGCTGGGTATCCGAATGAAGCACTCCATTTTGGCCGAGCCCCGAACAAGTACGGCCCTATAAAAAGTATAGGTAATGCCTTCCTCGTCGGAGGTCATTTCCAAAACATTGAGAGCATCTGAAGTTTGACTGTGAAAGTCCTCCGGCGTGATGGCTGTCCACTGGACAAGGCTGCAGGACAGCCCAGCCGGGTACACGTTCTCCTTCAGAGAGCTCAGGTCGACGTCTTTATTGGCAAGGCCTCGAATCTGCTGGCTCAGCTGCAGCCACGAGTGCCAGCGGCTGTGGATCCGCGCGATCACATCCCGCGTGCAGTTGTGCAAGTTGAGTTCGTGTTTGTAGAGTATGTCCTGTTTGTGCATCGAGACCGTCGGGATCGAGCAGATATTCTGCAGCCAGGCGTACGGTTTTCCATAATCGTTGTCGTTGAAGAAGCTCAGGCACTCGCTTGAGGAGAGATTTATGGCCTGCAACTGTATGAGAAAATTCCTCACTGTCATCACACAAAAACTGCAAATGCTCACCTCATAGTCGATGCCGCAAATTGGTATTTCGTCGCCGAAGTCGTTCGCATACAAATGCCCCAGCAAGTCCTGCACGAAGCTCGCATCTCTGCAGACCATTCGAATTAGAAAAGGAATCCTTTAAAAACAATGCGGCTTTCCTTACCCCTGAACAGCGCCGTTGGCCGGGTTGGTCAAACGCGCCCGAACTGTCACAAAGTTGAAGCGCCAGTAACGCACCAACAACTCCAGTTGGTAGTTGTTGTCCGTGCTGGTCATCTGAAAGGATCCAAGGTTAGTTTTGCTTAAACTGGAGCTTTGTGGACTGCTTACGGTGATCTTAATGTGCAGCGGATGGGGCTCAAGCTTGCGGATTATGTCGTTTTCCGAGGACTCTTCGGGGACGCTGTTGTGGTCGGAGAATCGTTTGCGGTTTGAGCTGCCCGATGAGGGCTTTAGGGCCCGCTCCCTGGCCATTAGGACCTCCTGCATCTGGACTTCGCTCTCGAAGCCCACCACCTCGGTGGTGCAATTGTATTGCGTGTTGACGCGCTGCAGATACTGCATATTCATGAATATGAAGTACAAGGCCTTTGGCAAGTATTTCACGATCGTTCCCAGCTTCCAGTCATCGTTCAGCGAGAGTTGCAGGGCGTCGTGCAGGGGCTTTGTGGACTCGAGCAAGGTGCGAAGGGCTGGACCAAAAGAAGTGTAACGGTCTGTCTGATTTAGGTTCTCCTTGGATAGCCCTTGCTTGGAGTCCAGAAGGCCTTTGTACTCCTCATCCAAGTCTTTGCGCAATCTCAGTTCGTTCTCCAGAAGCCGCAAATGCTTCTTGTGGCTGCTTAAATTGGTTTGTTCCTCCACAGCATTCGGGACACGACTCTGGTACTCCTTTTCGGAGAGCAGTTCCAGATTGGAGTCGCGGCTCTTGAACTTCTGGCACCGCACGATTTCCTTCTTTAGATGGCTCACTTCGTACAGCAGATTCTGCAGCTGCAGGCGGCTTATGTCCACTTTGGACTTCTCGTTTTGCAGGTCGTCCCGGCCGGCTTTTATGTTGCGCTTGACCTCGCGGTTGGAGTGCTTAAGGGCCACAAACGTAAGCGCGGCCGACGCTCGCTTCGCTTCCTGTTGTCCTTGGCCCTGTGAAGGTTGTAAGCAAATTTTGGAGGCCGGCGTGGTGTTTGGCGGTGTGTGCGTGGGCATTTTCAACTTACGCTGTTTTTGGCTTCCAATATCTCGGCAATGCCCTCTCGGAGCTTTTCAATCTGGTTATTCAGAACATCGGCCATGTCGATGTTGCAATTAGCCTCGTAAAATTCGTCCTGGCAGCAAATTTATTACCGAGTTGTTTGCTTTTTCCAAAATATGCCCAGCAAATAAAATTATCGATTACAAGCCACATCGATGTAAGATTACGATAGTTCCGATAGTTTCTTGTTCGATAGTCGTTTGTTTACATTTTTCAGCAGCAAATTTGCAATGGAAACGAATATTCTGCAGTTTAATTTATAATGGATCCAAGCAGTAGCATTGGCGACTTGGCCAACGTATCCTTCGCTGAGTTGGAAAACAAAAACAGCCTTAGTAACGAAGGCCTGGCCAAGACAACTGCAGTCTGGCCCACAAAGGGTAAACGAATTTCCCAACAAAGAATTGGCAGTAATTTAAGTATTTCAGGCTACGAGGACTACGGACGATCTACACAAAGTCTAAATCTCTCACTAGTCCCCAAGGAAGACAGGCTCTTCAGTGGAGACCAGGACCAGACGCCCACACCCACGCGCCTTATCAAAAATTGCGATGAAGTCGGACTCTTTGAGGACCTGCAGCATGTAAATCCCTTCGACATCGGCTTCCAGCGCGCTGCCGAACAGAATGCCGTGGGCGGCCACAAGCTACCACTAACTCCAGGGTCCCCCCTAAACGATGGAGACTCCCTCCACACGCCCCAAGTATTCCCGCTCTTGACGCCCCCCGTCCCCGAGAGCGCGGGCACCAACTTGCCTTTAGACGTGGATGAGCTCCTGGCGACTACAACTCCCCTACCGGTACCCAGCCAAAAGATTGTTCCACACACCATCGAGGCTTGTGGCCCGGCCACCCTAGGCATTCCGGAAGCCACTCCAGTTCAAGTGCTGCAACCACAAGTAATCACATGGCTGCTGCCTGCCCAGGCAGTCACTGTGGCAGCTCCTCGCCCTGCCAAGCTCTTCGACAGCTCGATTCCCGTGCAAACTGTGCGCCCCTTCATATTGCCCAAGCCGTCCAGCAGCTCAGCCGCCGCCTGCAGCGATGGCAGCCAATCCGCCAAACCCCAGGCCCCAATTCTAGCGCCGCCTCTGGCAACCTCACCGCCCGCCCATGAGCCCAGCAGCGCCAGCCTAACGCCCACCTCCCAGCTGCCAATTAAGGAGCGGCTCAAGGCAATCCTCCACAACAACAAGCAAAGGGGCTTCGTGGCTCCACCGAAGCCGCTGAAGCTGAAAGTCACCCGCAACGAGGACTGCATGGAGCGGCGGCGGGCGGCCGCCTCGCGCTACCGCGACAAGATCCGCAACGAGCACAAGGAACTTAAGCGGGACAACGCCGTCCTGCGGCTGGAGAACCAAAAGCTCCGCGACAGGATTGCCGCCCTGGAGCAGCAACTCGCCCAGCCGGCCGACAGCAACAACAACAAAACAAGCGGTAAGTGAGATCCATCCAAGCCTTTCCTATATTCTCAATTCCTGCTCTCCCTCGCAGCCGTGGCCAACCAGATTCAAATTCCACCCTCCAGCATCCACCTGGTCATCAATGTGCCCAAAATGATAGTGCCTTCAAATGTACAAATTAGCAAGAAGTAAAACCCAAGAGTTGTCTTCCTTGGCGGGCCCCTCAAGTGTGCCGGTCGACGTCGCTGCTGAGGATGTCGGAGAACTCGCGCTGGATCTCCACAATCGAGCGCTCGATCTGCACCAGCAGCGGGGTCAGCGGCACGTTCGAGGACTGCGAGCGACTCTGCAGCTGCTCCATAGTCATCTGCAGGAATTATGAGGAAAGTGAGCCTTCCCAATTTCCAGGATCCACGATCCACTCACCTCTCGTATGTTTTGCTGGAGCTGGTCCCGCTGGCGGCAGAGCTTCTGGATGTTCTCGTAGTACTTCTGGGCCAGCGGGGCACCCGCCGTGTCGGCGTAGTAGCGCTGGGCCAGCAGCTCCATTTCCTGGTTCTTGATCTCGTCCTCGGCCAGCAGCAGCTCCTGGTTGTGGCGCCGCCTCTCGCGCTCGATGCTGTGCATCAGCACGTCGATCTCCTTTTCCATTTCCAGGGCCTTGCGCCGCTGCTCCGACTCCTGCAGTTGGGACACAACCTCGCTCTTGCGGTGGCGCACCTCCTTCTGGTAGAGCAGCAGCATTTTCTGCTGGCACGTGATGCGCTCCTGCTCGCGCTGCAGGGTGTCCTGGTAGATGCGCTCCATCTCCTTGACGCGGCGCGCGTGCTCCTCCTGCTTCAGTCCATTGTGCAGGCGCTCCATCGTCTGCACTTCCTCCAGCTCCAAGTGCCTGATGCGGGCATCAATCTCCTGGTGCTGCTGCTGCACCGCCACCGCCTGGATCTCGCGCTGGCCTATCCACTCCTTCGGGTAGTTCAGGAACTTCGGATACAGCTTCCTGGGAATGGCCTCGAACGGCCTCACAAACCTCTGCGGGTGCAGCCGGGGACTGCACTTCCCCATCAGCTTCCGGGCCTTCGCCACCAGCTTCAAAATGTCCACGGGGTTCTGCTCGCGGTAGAAGGACACCACTGCCGGCTTGTCCGGCAGCCGCAGCAGCACCTCCCTGTTCACCAAGTTGTAGGCCACCACCACGAACACCGGGAACCACGGCGGCTCCGTCACAATGTTGTCCCACAGCGCCAGCCACTGCTGCTCGTCGAGCACCTCGGAGAAGGCATTGATCAGCAGCGACCAGGCAAAGTCCTGCGAGTCCACCCTGCAGGCCGCAAAGAACCTGCACAGCTCCGGGTCCTCCTGCTGCAGCAGGTTCTCGCACATGGCCAGGTAGTTGGCCCCCGGCAGCGGGTACAGCTCGAACCACAGGCTGAAGTGGTTGAGGAACAGCGACACAATCAGCTCGAAGGCCACCAGCCCGTTCTTGGGCAGCTGCTTGACAAACGGGAACACCAGGTGCGGCATGAAGGGCACGTAGGCGAAGAGCTTGCACCAGTGGGCCAGGCAGGACCAGACCTTGCTCACCCCTCGATGCAGAGCGCCGCTCTTGATTTGCAGCTGGCGCATCTGGCGGCTGATGCCCGGCGGCTCGCCCAGCTTCAGCAGCTGCTGGAACTGGGGCCCATTGCAGGGCAGGCTGAAGAGACTCGTCCATATGAGGAGCCTGTACTTCTTGGGGTAGCAGCCGTACTCCTCCAGGATGGCCCGCAGCCGGTCCTTCTTGAGCAGCTGGCGCAGGTCCGCGTGTATGCAGCCGCTCACATTGCAGGCCGGCAGCGGCTGCTTTTGCCTGAACACCGAGCGCAGCAGACTCTGGCACTGGGCCTGGGCGTGCAGGGTGTTGTAGAGGCGGCAGGTGGACCAGATGTTGACCTCGCCGCACTTGGACAACACCCAGAGCAGCTTGCCGTCCCGACTGAGGCCCAGGCTGGCGGCCTGGGTGCGCTGCATCACCAGCTTGTGGTCGGGGTGGGCCAGGTCCAGCAGCACTGCCTGGCCGCGCGCCGTGACCCCGCAGACCACCCGCTCCTTGGGGTTGGGCAGGAAGGCCATTTGCTTGAGAATAAAGTCCTTGAGGCGGTACAGCTTCTCCAGGTCGAAGCTGGCCGTGTTCAGGACCATCAAGTAGCCGTCCAGCGTGCTGAGGCAGAACTTGTTGCCGTCGGGCGTGAAGCAGTAGCCGAGCAAGAGGCCGTCCGCAAAGTCCTGGTCCAGGCAGTCGAAGAGCAGTTCGTCCTCCAGGTCGCTGTCGCCCGGGGGACACAGGGTGAACTCAGGCAGCTGCTCGTGGGCGGGCATGAGGCGCAGCCTGCGGTTTCTGGCCTTGATGGGCTGGGCAATCCGCAGGGTATTCAGGGTGAGCGAGGACCACACGTGGACCGAGTCGTTGGTGAAGCAGGTGAAGAATTGCTCCGAGTTGGGCAAGTAGCCGGCCATCTTGAGGGTGTAGCGCGACTGGTCGAACTCGAGCTGGTGGGAGACCTGCATGGTCTTGAGGTTCATGAGCACAGCCTCGCGGCCCAGCCGCACGAGTGTGTTGGGGCAGCTGAGGCCTTGGGGCCGCGAGCCCACGGTGAACTCCTCGATGGGCCCGTGGCCCACCTTGGCCCGCTTGCCCAACTTGGCGGCCTCGACGTCCAGGGAGAACAGCTGGCCGGCCTTGTTGCCCACGATGTAGTCGGTGCGGCGCAGGCCCTTGCCCAGCAGCAGGGTCACCTTGGGCAGCTGGAACTTGAGCCGCCAGTAGCGCTTGGCCACGAAGTCGAACACGAAGATGTTGCCCCTGCAAAGGTAACCCAGTTAGCAGGGTAACTGAGTTTCTTGGCCTGCCTACCTCTTGTCGATGAGCACAAGTTTGTTGCCTTGCTCGTTGAAGGTGCAGGCCACAATGCGGACGCAGCGCGAGCGCTGGTCGGCGCCCTCTCCTTCGGTGACTGTATGGTGGATTGTGAGGATGTTTCTGGTGCGGAAAAATGGTTAGGGGAGCGCCGGGTAATGCGGAAAGCGATTCTCACCCGCATTCGGTTTGTTTGAGCCGGAAAGGATGTTTTTGGGGTTCGAACTGAAAGACTGCCAGGTCCTCCGAGGCGCTGTCTTCGGCGGGTGCATGTGCCTCGTCTTTGGCGGCCTCGCTTAAGTCCGGCAGGGATTTGAGTTCCTCTTCTTCAAGATTCACGCTGAATTCCTCCATTTCAGTACTGGACTCGGCAGGACTGACGGGACTGGCAGGCGGCGTCGGGTCGTCGTAAATTGTATTACGAGTTGTCATTAGCTTTGGTTCCGTCTTTCGGTCTTTGCCAAAACTGAAGCTCTTATGCGAGCTCATTGCTTAAAATTCAATTTCTTTTTTCCCTTATCCGAAAACATTAAAAGTAGAATTGGATTTTTTTTACGAAATATTATTTGTTTACACCACAGCAGCCAGCTTTTGTCCGCCGTCTTCGCAATTGTTCCCCGGCGCTATGATGGATTTGTTTCCAAATTCGCTCTAATCAATAATAAAACAAATCCTACGGAAAACCAATCAGAGAATTAAAATAATGAGTGTCAAAAGAACAATTTACTCCAGCTCGTTTCAGCACTCGAATTTAAGTGCAATTTAAGACTTTTATTTTGAACTTGACTCGCCCTGTGCAGGACTTAGCTCGCCTCGATAAGTCTGGCATTAAAAATGTAAAAAAAAACAGCACCGGGGGAGAGTTTATTTTTAAATATTAGTTCAAAACCTTAATTCTTACGCACATAAATAAGCGATTCTACAGCGAATCCAAAAGTTTATTTGTTTGCTTTTAAGAACGCGCCTTACTAACTTATAGCAGCGAGCTATCTGTCGGTGAGCAACTTTCTTCTGTTTTTGGCTTTTTCAGCGGTTGAGAAGAATAAATGAGAACTATTGCTTTATTTAAATAGTATTTATGGTATGGTTTATTGTATATCGTAAATGTTATTCAATACATATTTTGAGATTGACTGCACGTCCGCCTACCACATTTAAACGCCGCTACTGCTTCCTCTTAATAGGGGATTTCGTCCTTTTAAAACATCCCCCCATAGGGCGTATCGTCGTCGCGCATGACATAGCCCACTATAGTCGAGTAGTTGATGACATTGCTTATCAGCGTCAATGTGCAAGCCGTCCAGGTGATCTGCAAGGGGATCAGAGTCAACGCCAAATGGACAAAGGGAATGGCTATTTGTACCCACCACAGCGTTGTTTGCCAGGACAATGGGCAGGGCAAACGCACTCAGCACCATGCCAGCGGTCAAGAACAAAGCGAACTCGCTCTTGGGATTGGTCTCGTTGCCTGGCGTAGTCCGTTTGGCTATGAACACTGGCAGCACGGACAGCACGTAGAAGAGCAGCACAAAGAACGGGTAGAAGATCTTGGGCGTAGGAACGGCGCAGGCCAGGATCAGGAATGTCATTCCCAGGCATGTGAGAAATGCACAAACGATAAGCCTGCAAATGCAAATTTAGGTGAGTAATAGGCTCGCTTACATATTTATACGTTTGCATGTGTGAGTGTGTGTATTCTGTCGGGGAGGAACTTACGCTGATTATAGGTTTGCGACAGCGACGGCGGCACGGGCATAGACAAATAGTAGAGGTGAACATGAGAGAGATCGTTATTAGTTTTGGGGTGCTCCGGTTGTAAATAGTAATTTGTTGCTTACCTTTTAACGCAGCCATTTTATCTGTTTACAATTTATTTCTTTGTACTAAATGTACTAGTGTGCTAAAATGTCAAGGGAACTAGTTACGTAGCAGCCAGCTTCAGTTGCAGGACAGCCTGTCATACAAGCTGATAGGCATGCAGCGTTCGTTTTCGATAATTCCGTTTGAACAAATCGATAAATATAAGAGCGGGAGCTTGAATTCCATTTTGAATTTTTGGCTTTTCAGATGATAATAAATATTAATGTATCTTTGTTATTCTGCCACATTAATTCGTTTGCAGATTTTTTAATGCTCTGATTTTGTTGTCTTCTTTTTTGACACTTTAAACTTTAACGGATCCCAATTTAACACAAGATGCTGTCAAGAGTTGAATCATTTTACAAAAATAAATTACATACTTAAATTCGCCAACACAAAAGCGATTACATTTTCCAAACCTGTGGTGGCTGACTTGTGGCTTTGATTTCAGCTCGCGAACTGAGTCTTGCTTATTCTGGCGAATCCTGAAGTTGTTGCTTTCGTCTTATCGCAAGACTTTTTCCTAAGACCACTGCGGAATTTGATGCCGAATCACTGCCGGAAGCCTCAACAAATCAGTTGTCGGCAGCGAATTTAATCTAATCTAAACAAAGACGAACCCAAGCTTTAAAAAAAAATGCAAGACGACAAATTCCGGCGAAGTTCTTTGGAAAACGTAAACATTTATTCATGCCCCTTCCGAGTTGGGATACAGAAAAATACACAAATGGAAGTCTGGCGTTCATACATATTCACATATTTATGTATGCTTGGCAAAATTGTTGCAAAATGAGGGCCCGAATGGCTGCTCCCGATCAAGCCACCCGCCGGTTGCAGCGGGGGCAGTACTGATTGATTCTATAGCAGCAATCGCAGCAGCATGGAAGGCAAACACATGGAAAGCTAAAACGGAATGGAGAGCGAAAACAAAAACAATAACAGTGGTTAAAGCAGAAACGCCGATCGCATCGCAGTGCGCGGGTGACTCATTTGACTTCGCGTGTACTTACAAAACGAGGAGTAGGATCCCCGACATGCACCAGGTCTTCCAGGTGCGTTCGTACTTCGATCTGAATACCACGTTGGCGTTGCATTTTGGGCACGTTCCGTTGCTGCCGCCAGCATTGACGACGACAGTGGTGTTTACTGACGGAGCAGCCGGTGGCGCTTGTTGCGGAAAGTACGCCATTGGGGTTGGAGCAGGAGCCACGGCTAGAGGTGGGGCCGGGGCGGATGGGTTCCAGCCGGCCGGAGGGGGCGAATCGGTGTAGGGTGGAGGGGACGATATTTTTTCGTAGTTACTCATGTTTTCACTGGTTGCGAGTTGTCACTGGAACGACGCGTTCTCTTTGAAATTCGGTGCGCAAATGAGTGAAGCTCAGCGAGTTGCGTTTGGCGATGCCAATGCCGATGTATTGGTTTGTGGGGAGAGTCCCGATTTTTACACGAACAAGGCGGCGAATAGGCCTGACGAGCTTTTAATATCGAAGTGGCGGATGAGGGGCGTTTTGGGGCTAACAATTCTTTTAGCTTCGGGATGCCAATTAAAATATTAACATTTTTATTTATGTTTTTATCAATTATTCTTATTTGAAAATTAACTAATTTGCGCGCTAAAAATTTTACTCGAAATATCGATGAAAATCGAGACTGCAATCGAAATTATGGCAAGTATGCAATGAATGTATGCAAGTGTACTGCTTGAGGCATAACTCGCACTGGCAACAGCTTATTTTTTAAAGCCAGCAATAATAACAACACAGACGGATGAAAAAGATTCACATAAATTTATTAAAAACGCGCGATCTTCACCTATCGATAGATTGGAAGCGGCGACAGGTTGCACCAGGGCTGAATAGTGTCGACATCGAGCACCGGGGCTGTCACCTGATTTATTTTTGTTTGGTTATTAAGTGGTTGATTGCTTTAAATATTATTTATATGAACTAATTTCAAAACAAATAATAGCTTTAACAATTAATATTTATATTTCGTTTGCTTAAAATCATAAAGCTTTTGCGCGCAACAATGGCAGGGATGCCAGTTCATCGGTGCTTCCAGCCCTGGTCCAAGTTGAGGTTTCCGCTAGTTACAAATTCATGCGAACGAAGCCGGTTAATTTAATAAAAATGGCTGTGAATTATATAGATATAGGAGCCAATTTAACGGATCCCATGTTCCGAGGCAAATACAATGGAGCCTCCAGACATCGTAAGTATTGGAGCGCAGAGCACAAGCAGCCGTGTTGCCGGCACTCCTGCGTCCCAATTGGATTTGTTGCTTGTAAACAAAAATCCATTTCTCTAGGACATCAATAACCAATTATAAAATCAAAATTGATCTAGATGTTATTCATTTTGGTGTGTAGATCCGTATTGATTTTTAAAGCAATTACTGTTGGGGGCCAAATTGTAGCTAGATGGGTCGACCAAATGCCTTCATGAATTTACTAACCCGATTAAATTGCAGCGTCCGATTTTGAAAATGTGATGGACCGAAGCTGGAAACAGGGAATGAAGAGGATGATCATAACCGTGGGAAGGCTTTCAGAAGCGGACGAGGCCCTCAACATTGCCGCAACTGATGGTAAGCAAACGTATTTCGCAATAGTGATTCATTCAATATTTCACCATGAGACAGAGCATTGAAATTCTATCGAATCTTCAAACTTCAGATCGCTTGTATACAACAATGGGCTGTCATCCCACACGCTGTGGTGAGTTCCTCAAGGACCCGGAGAAGTACTACGACGACCTGCGATCCAAAATTAAGGCCAATCCAGAAAAGATAGTCGCTGTAGGCGAATGCGGCTTGGACTACGATCGCTTGCATTTCTGCAAGAAGGAAACCCAACGCTTGTACTTTGAAAAGCAACTTGGCTTGGCAGCCGAATTCGGGCTGCCGCTGTTTTTGCACATGCGAAATGCGAGCCAGGATTTCATGGAAATTTTGGAACGCAATCGGGATAAACTAAAGGCCTGCGGTGGAGGTGTTGTGCACAGTTTCACAGGCACCATGGCCGAGGCCAAGGGACTTTTGGATTACGGCGGTCTCTACATAGGACTCAATGGATGCTCGTTAAAGACTGCAGAAAATCTGGAAGTCGTCAAATTCCTGCCCAATGATCGGATTATGCTTGAGACTGACTGCCCCTGGTGTTCGATACGAGCCTCGCATGCCAGCCACAAGTACGTGAAGACGAAATTCCCCACGGTCAAGAAGAAAGAAAAGTGGACGCCCGACACCTTGATGGATGGCCGCTGTGAGCCCTGCCAAATAGAGTGAGCTCCCAATTAATCCAAGAGAATGCAACATTTAACTTATTTATTTAACAGACAAGTTCTCGAAGTGGTTGCTGGCGTCAAGGAAGAGTCTGCCGAAAAACTGGCCGAGATCTATTATCAAAACACTCTTGATTTGTTCTTCAAGAAGGAGCGAAACGCGTAACCCAAATTTGCAAGTCGAATGGATCAAGATTGAAGTATCAAAATGCGTGGATTAAATTTGATCAAATTTTCTTTATTATTTCTCCAATCTAAATGCAAATAAATTCAAAAATACGCATTACACATTTTCGTATTTGTCTCATTAACACACAGAAACACATTAAGATTAACATTTAGACTTGCAGATAGCACTGCAGATCAAGTGCTTGCCAGCTGAAATGTTCCCCCAAAATCGGAATATTATATTTTTATAATCATTCCCAAACTTGAGGGAAGATTCCACAAGGCAATACACTTGTCTGAGCTTCTTTACCAGTGCAACTGTTGCGTGAGATTTATGCCAGATAGAAGGTTGAATACTCCAGCATTTCTAGCCTGATTATGATGGGTGAAAGTTACGGGGGTCCAAAAAAAATAAAGACATGTATTCCTATACATAGGTCGGGTATATATATATGCCTCAAATGGTATAAAAATCCTTACTCAAGTACGTTCTAATGGAGTTCTAATAGTTTAGTTATTGCCACAATGGTTACAAGTTTCCAGCAAGCCCGGTTCGCTTGCCTTCGGTTGGGGTATAAATTTCGAAGCTTAAAAAAGCATAGCATTTAGTGTATAGTATCAAGTGTAAGTATCTCTCTAGGTATACCATATGTACAAAATATTTTGTAAATATTTAAAAAGTCTGTTAACTAGAAATCGAACGAACGTCGTTATGCGAATAGATATCGATCGTATGGGAGAGGCGGCTTTAATTTGCGGATTCCGAATTGATATGATTGCTAAATGATATTGCCATAAAAGCTTTAGTATGCTAGAAGAAATCGGCGCTCTAGTCTACTCGGCTGGTGAAGGGAATTCAGTCCAATTGAAATTGATCAGCTTTCTTTTTGATATGGATTTCTTAGCCGGGAACTGCCGGCGTTTTAAAGTTCCCGGTGTAAAGCATTGCCCCTGAAATGGTCTAGTAATTGGCAGTACCGATAGAGACAGATCCTAACGACTTAACTATGACAAATTGACTTACACGATTTTATTATGGTTTATTTATTAGACGTCATAGGTCAGTTTCGGTATCGTTTAAATCATACTAGATATTTACATAAACTCAAATAAAGTATGCAAAGTAAATCTTCCGAAAAATATGGATTCGAGTATAAGTAAATTCGAGGATAAATTAAAACATAAACTTAAGAGAGTTTGCTTCATTTGTCTTCCAATTTCGGTTATTCTTGAGCTTAACTAAACGATAAAACGAAAGTTTAATGTTAGTCGGCCAGTTCGTCTGGCGGTTCTTTAGTTTAACGCAGGTCCTCCTTCTAGAATTTACCCGCCGGATTCAAGAAATGCTTCAAAAGTGTAAATGTGGTTTTTCGGTTTCTCGGCTCTTCATGTTTAGTATCTTGTTATTTCGTAAGTGTATATGTATGCGTGTATATAGGGTATATAATTCTATATATATGTATGTATATGTGTCGGAGTTTACAGTTTCAAACCAAACTCGTCCTGGAGGCCTGCAACCAGCAGGTCATTTTTCCTCTACTTAAAATACGCGTGATAAGAATTCTTCTCATTCGAATTGTCGGCGATTCAATGGATCTTGGGGGCGCTGCGATCGTTGATCTTCTGGTTGCGCTTCAAGGTGGCGCCTCGTTTAATTTGATCCATTAAAGACTCGTGGCAAATACGGGGATCCGGCTAAAAGAATAAATCAATTTTAAAAACACATTTTCCACATTCAAATCTCAGGTTCGAGTTAGGGAAGCTGAGGCTTGTCGGGGGTTAATCAGAACGCTGCTGGTTAGAGATTGGCCAAACTTGGGTTAACGATCCAAAACAAAAACAACAACAAAGATACCTTAACACTGCTCATCGGCGAGACTCGAGTTCGACGCTGATCGCGGCGTTCGTGGCGACGTTGGTGGGGTACGGAAATTTGCACTGGGACGCGACAGTTTTTGAGGATTCTGATACAGCTGAATGCACATTTTAGGGGCCGGGAGGAGGCAGATTGAGGAGGTGCTACTTACCAGTGCCTTGCTGTTGATTAGGTTGCGTACGGCAAACGCGCGGCCCGACATTCCCTGCTTGGCCAATTTAGCATTGAGATTCTCGAGGAATTCCGCTTTGGTCTTGGCCCGGATACTGCCAGTCTTTTCGATATTTGTGCTAGCGGCATAGTCTGGGTATGCGTTCGTTTGTTTAGTGCACAGTGGTTCGAGTTTTGGGTCAAATGGAAGCCAAAAAAGAAGAAAATATGAAATGAAGATTGCTGGATTTTCGAGGTGACAAGCTAAAAACTCAAATGCGGAAAGCCAGGCAACTTGAAATCTCAAGACTACAGAAAAAACGAGACGATACAACGTGAAAAAAATGATGAAAAGATGATTGCTGGGGGTGGAAAATGCGTTTAGAAGGTGAAAATGAACGTTGATTTTCCTGGTCGCTGTTGAGAACGTCGAACGCATTACGATTATTTTTTAATTCTCAAATCAAAACTCAACTAAAGCCAAACATGCAACTGCCGGGGGAAAAAGCGACGCGGTAAATTAGAAAAAAGGCAACTGAAATCAAACAATTAACTTGAGTTCCGTTCAGAAATCAATCGGCAAAAAGGAACAACAACAACAACGAAATGAAAACAACACAAAACGAAGTGAAAATTCGTTCGCTCCGATTTCAAACTCAAAATCAAATCAAAGGAAAGGCGCGCTCACTTGAATGATGTGACCCCGCATGGGCGTGGGCGTGGGCGACAGTGTGGGCGTGGTTGGCATAATAAACCGAACCGCCATTGCTGTTCAAATTGCTGCTGCCGCCATTGCCCCCACCGCCGGTATTGGCATCGCGATAATAATAATGTTGCTGCTGCGATTGTTGCTGCTGTTGGTGTTGCTGCTGGCCCCGTGCTGTGGTGCCGTATATGCTGCTGACCGGTGAGCTGCAGGTGGGCGAAGCAGCCGGCGAATGAAACTTCACCGCTGTCGTCTGGATGAACGGATTTGTGGACACGAAAATCTTTTGTTGCACGCTGGAATGACGCGACGGCAATGGTGGCTGCCGCTGATGTTGCTGCTGCTCAGACCGCAGTTTCTGTTGCTGTTGTTGCTGCTGCTGCTGTTGCTGCGGCAGAGGCAACTGAGGTCGCTGCTGAGGTCCAACTCCGCCGATACCTGTAGGCTGTTGATATTGTTGCTGTGCGTGCTGTTGTTGCTGCCGTTGCTGCTGCTGGTGTTGCTGCTGCTGTTGTAATATAGACTTAGGCAATGTGGCCGTGGCCGAGCCAGCAGCATAGGCCGCCAAATTCTGACCGCCAACATTCAAGCGGCTCAGTTTCTTTGGCATTGTTGCTGAAGCGCCTGCAGCATAAATGGGTGGCGGCGGTGGATCTTCAAGCGGCGGGGGGCAAGTGTAGTGTTGCTGTTGCTGCTGGGATGGTCGCCCTGTCGCAGCAGCTGGTGAGGATGCAGGGGCAGCTGCTAAATTTTTATTAAACGAATTTGAAAAGTTGCCAAACTCTTTGCCATGGCCGACCTGGCCCGCCTGATAGTGGGCCGGGTGGTGATGGGCGGCAGCAGCCGAAGCAGTCGGTGAATTCGAGAATGAACTGACTTTCGATAGCAACGACGATGTGGATGAAGATAGCGGAAAGTGAGGCAAGGCATTGAAATTAGTAGATGAATTCGTGTTCGTTTGGTTGGTCGGGTTAGCAAAATGAGCGCCGCTGCCCGCCGTTGTTGCTGCTGGCGGAAGGACGGTTGCTGTGGGTGCAATCGATGAAATGGATGACAGTGATGAGTTTGTGCCTAAGCTACCACTAATTCTAAGCATTGATTTCTCATTCTTTTCAAAATTACCGTCGTAGTATTGCTGCTGAGACGACAATTCCTGTTGCTGTTGCGACGATGGACCGCCGTTGCCAGCGCCCCGCATGTAAATCGACTCGCTGGCATTGGCGTTCATCTGGACCGCTCCCGTGCCCGCGGCATTCCCATAAATGCCCTCAGCCAAGTGCTGCTGCTGCTTGCTACTGAGCCGTGCATTGAGCTGTGCTATTAAATTCGGATGGGCCTTCGGCTGTGCGGTCGGTGGCATTGGATGACCAGCATGCCCGTTCGAGCCTGGGTTGTTGCTGGTGCGGAAGCTGGACATGTTGTTGACCAACTTGGGCTGTGCATAGATGCCGCCGCCGGGCGAGGCGGTGCGGAAAGACTGTGTGGTGGGGAAACGAAACAAATACACAAAATAAAAGTCAAGCCAAATTGCTGCTGTCATTCGAGCCGAATGAGATGGTTAGACTAAGCTAATGGGGCGCTATGACTAAGCTAATGAACGCTGCATGGACAGAGAGGATGGAGGCGGTTAAGAACGGAATTAGTAAGCCTTTCTCCGAGAGTCGTTCGGAATGCGTTGCTCCTTGTTGCTTGTTAGTGTCTTGGGTTAGTTCTGGTTAGGTTTTCCACAGATCGCGCCTGGACTTACAGCGGCCTCGGGGCAGCCTCCCACTGGCGGGGGCGCCGGGTAGGGCGGTGGTGTGGGCGGTTGCTGTTGTTGCTGCTGCAAGAGTTGCTGCTGCTGGTGGTATTGGGCCTGCAGTAAGCGCTGCTGCTGCAGGAGCTGCTGTTGCTGCTGCTGCATCTGCTGTAACTGCAATTGTTGCTGGTAGGCTTGGGCTTGGGCTTGGGCATTGGGTATCGGCAACGGGGGCAGGGCTTTCTGGCCATTGCTGACCGGATTGTAACCAGAACCATTGACATGCACCTCCATATAAGGATTATAGAAAGCTTCGTAGTCGGTTTCGTCGCTGGCCAGCAATTGTTGCTGCTGCTGTGCAACTAGAAATTCGGCAGTGTACAGAGGCTGTGCGTGATGGGCGAGCGGGTTACGTGGCGGTGGTGGTGAGTAGGTGTGGTTGAGTGTGTGTGTGTGTGTGGGATAAATAAATAAATAAGAAATGATACAAAAGAACCAAAAAATAACGCTCTTCGGCTGACCGAAGGCCGCAGGACTCTTCTCCGGAGCAGGGTTATCAATATTTACAGAGTTGGCAGAAGTCTTGAAAAAGAACTGGTGTTGGATTCTAATTGAAAGACTAAAAATCCGCCATCCCAACAATCCCACAGGAATCCTAAATTTGTTTGAGGACGAAACTCTCAAGGTTTTCCGAGATCTTTCCAAACGTACTGATGGAAACTGTACAAAAGTTTTGTGAAGATTATTAACTCTCGAAAAATAAATCTGAATCCTTCTTTGTTAGCTAGAGTAAGAAACTCTCACAGTTTCCCAAGATCTTTCTTAACATACTGATGTACTCAATCCTTGTGAAGATTAATTTCTGGGTTAATGATCCTACTACCTCCCAAGATCTTCCTAAACAAACTGATTGAAAGTCTACTCAATTTTTGTTATTATTAATTAGAGATTACTCTCGATCAATAATCCCTAATCCTACTTTGTTAGGTCAGTTAGTTAGTTATTTTAAAGATCAGAATTTTAGAATTGTCTCGAATTCTACTTTGTCAGTACGAAACTCTCAAGATCCTTCCAACTGATGGACACTGAATTTAAAATTGATTTCTAGTTTAAAGATCAGATAAATAAAGTCTGCCACAACTGCCTGCCACCGCGAGAAAGGTTCTTGATGATGCAGATCCTTGGCATTTTACACGCAGGAAAGGTCTACCGGGTCCTTGCGTGCTCACCTGCAGAATCGGCTGGTGTTGCTGCTGCTGTTGATGTTGCTGTTGTTGGATCCTCCGCAATGCCACCGGCGAGGCAGGCTGGTGCCGCATGGCAGCCAAGGCCTTCACCGTCTCAGACACCTTCAGCGCCGAGCTGGGCATGGCGGTGGGCGGCGAATTGGGCACCGATTGGGTGCTGGGACGCACTGCGTCCAGCAAATAGGCCGGTGGTGGTGGCAGGTGCTCGGTGGAGCTGTTCAGACTATTGCTGCTGTGGTATTGTTGCTGTTGCTGTGGTTGCTGTTGTGGTTGCGGTGGTTGCTGTGAATGTGGGTGTGCCGGTGGCAGCTGAATTGAAATTAAATTAAAAGTGAACAACGAAAAAGTGCAAATCATAAAAGAGCAAAAGGACAACACAGAGACGAGAACCTTCACCCGATAGCCGTGTTTGTGTGTGTGGGTGTGGCACTAACTTAGTTTAAAAGCTAACTTAATTGGCGGCAGGACATAGGCCAGGACACTGCACTTACCCCGGAGGTGGCACTGGGCGTCACCGACGAGCTGCGCCGCACTGGCGGCGGCGGCTTGGCCTGGTTGATGGATGAGCGACGGGCGATGCGAGTGGAACTGCCGCCTCCGCCTCCTAGAGGACGAAACAAACCGCAATTAGCTGGGCGTTTAGGCAAAGGAGCAGGCGTAATGGTTGAGTAGAGTTATAAACAATTAACACACAGGACACCATTGAATACCAGTTAAAAGTACAGTTATACACAACAGTGATTGTGATATCGATAGGCAGTCGATTGATTGCTTGGATTTTGAAATGCTTCAAAGCGCTGAAATTCTAGACGTTCGTCAGCCACACACCGGGCGAGTGTTAAGGGTTATTGAAACTGTTAGGCCCTCGATAGATTTCCCGATAGACACAGTCATTTATCGATTACATTCTGAAGGCAGTCATTCGTGTTTCTAAGCTAAAGCCAAGCAGGTTGCAGTTAGTGGCAGTTTCTGGTGCTGTTCTCATGTTCAGTGATGGTGATGGTGATGGTGGGTTATGTGCTGGTCGTATGGAGATGATGATGACTGAGAGCCCGTAAGCGAGGTTAGGAAACAACAACCAAATTAATAGAAACAAATGAATCGAAAGAAATCCACGCCCATAATTGCATCCCTCGCCGATGGCATGAACGCAAATGAGAAATCGAAATCGATAAAAAAGGCAACGCAAAAATAAAAGAAAACAAACCCGACAACGATGCCGGCCTGGGCGTTATGCAGGGCTTGGGGGTCACAGCGGCAGCGTTGCTCAAACTGACTGATGTGGTTGACGATGCTGTCGTCGATGATAATGGCAACGATAGCAATGGAGAGACTGCTCTGGCCCTCGGTGATTGGGAGCCCGCTGATGATTGGCTATGGACAAGTTTGGGCGGAAGACTGGGCAGTCGGCTCTGCGACGATGGATGCGAATATGAATGATGATGTTGGTGGGGAGATGATGATAATGTTGGTGTGGCTGTGGCTGTGGCTGCTGGGGGCATTCTATGATTTTGGTAGTGATTCTGGGCAGATGCGGATGCAGTAACAGGACGCTTATTAGTGGCATTACAGTTTGTTTTGGCTGTTGTTGTTGTGGTTGTGGTTGCTGTGGCTGTGGCTGTAGGTGGGGGTGACTGTGGTGGCAGCTGCTGTGGCGTTTCCTGCATTTGCAGTTTCTGTTTCTGCTTGCGAATTTTAGCATCTAAGTCGGCTCTGAAATCAGAACTCCTGGCCATCACCAGAGGCTTACTGGCTCCTCCTCCACTCTCTGCCCCATTGAAAATACTCAGCACTGGCTTTGGCGGCAGCTTGCGCTTAACCATCGCCGGTGTCGAACTCAAAGCAGCCCCTCTACTGGTATCACTGGTGGGCCCTGCTGTCCCTGGACCTGAGGGCTGCTGCTGCGGCTGCAGCTCTTTACCCGTACCTCTGTCCAAGTGGTTCAACCGCTGCGGACTGGCCCGTCCCAGCAGCTGGAGCTGCTGCTCACTGGAGGCCCGGAACGAGGAGAGTCGCTGTTTTGCCGGCGCCACCGTTGCTGTGTGGGAGGCACTGCTGGTGGCCAAGGGCGAGTCGGGGGAGCCCATGAGATTGCTGGGCAGCTGCTGCAGCTCACGCGTCTCCTGGGTCTGCACTTGCTGCGGGTCTTTGGTGCGGAGGACCACAATTTCCGAGTTCTGCTTGACAAACTCAATGTCCGGGGTGTTTGGGATCTGGTGGTCGTAGATCACAACCACAGCGCTGGCGCTGTCGCTGCCGGGATCCACGTAGGCATGGCGCGGCATGCAGAGGCTGTCCGAGGCCAGGGAGATGCTGTCGCCGGTGCCGCTGTACAGGGAGCGGGTGTCGCTGGGGACGATGCCGCTGACCGCCAGGTGGGCGAAGGTGGGATTCTCGTAGCCGCCGCCGGCGGCGGCACCAGCAGCGCCTGTCAGCGAACCCGTCTCGCCGGCAAAACAACGACTCAGCTCGGAGTCGCTGGCGAAGCGCAGGATATCGTCCACAGGATCCAGGCAGGCGGGGTGAGATCGGCCGTCGTCGGGGGCCAATTCGTCGGAGGTGGTGTCGGAAATGTCAGTGCCACAGCCGCTGGAGTTGGTTTGATTGCTGGTGGAGGCGATTTCGGGGTTGGCCAAGCCGTTGTTGTTGTTGCAGCTTCCGAGCTCGCTGAAATTGTTGTTGTTGTTTGTGTGGACGCGTTGTTTGCTCTGCTTGCCCTCATCGATCTCACGTTGGAATGAGTCTAGTTCGCCAATTAAATTATTTAAAGCTTGAATCGAGTCTTCGAATGATTTGTCTATATAGAAAGTTCGGATTTGGGTACGCAATTTTTCGTGTTGTTGTTGTTGTTGGTGGTGCGGTTGTCGAATATTTACAGGTGTTGTTCGTGTGAGTGTGTGTGTGTGTGTGTTGCGAGACAACGCGATTTGATTTTGTACAAAATGCCAGGAAAAGATGAGTTAAATCAAAGTTTTTTTTACGTGGTCGAAAGGGAATTTTGCGGTATTTTTTTGGTATTAGGAAAATATTTTGGTATTTTGTGCGTGTTGATGGTTTGGTGAATATTTTCAAAAACAAAATTGTTGGTATTTTTACGGTATTTTTTTGGTATTTTGTGCGTGTTGTTGGTTTGTTTATTTTAAAGAATATTTGACGGCATTTTTGTATGGTTCAAGGACACACAACAGAACAAATTAAAAGAGTAGGAAAGAAAACAGAAAGGAAGAAGAAAAACAAAAACAACGGGTTAAAAAATATTCACACAACTCTTAAAAGAAAATCAAATTCAAAAAACAGGAAAGCTCAGGACACTGGGAAACAGGACAGTGCTGGGGTCTCTATTGATTCCTAAATTCCTCCGACTTACCCATTTCCTGCTGTTCCGCTGCTCGCACTTCCTCCAGACGCCGCTGGACCCCCTGATCCGGTGGTCGACTTGGCGCAGTTGCCGCGGCAGGCGCCGGCACCGAAGCCGCCGCTGCTGCCTGCTTCTCAAACATCGAAGCCTTCTGCAGGACCGAGGCCCGCGACCGTTCATCGTTCTCAACAATAGAAGAGCCCTCGCTCTCCGCAGCCGGTGCTGGCACCTGGCCATCGACCTCGGTTATTTTGAGGACATCGCTGGCCAGCGACGAAGGCGGCGTCGGCGAGCTGATGTTGTAGGCGAATCCCAGGCCGGTCATGCCGCTGGCAATGCTGCCGCCGCTGGGGGTGCCCGCCGCTGTGGAGGTGGGTGAGTTGGTTAGCAACGGTGAATAGTGGTTCTGGGGCGTGGAACTGCCGCTGGAGGGGGTGGCGCAGCTGCCGCCGGCAGCACCAGCCATGGAAGTGGCCACGGTCGAGTCGATGGAGGGATGCGAGTGCAGCGAGGCCGTGTTTGAGGACACCGACGAGGATATGGAATGGGAGCGAGTGGCATGGGCATGGTGGTGATTGAGGTGTTGCTGCTGCAACAGTTGGTGGTGTTGCTGTTGCTGCTGCAACGACGAACCGGACGAGGAGTCGTTCGAGTGCTGCGAGCAAGTGGAATCGATGGATGTTTGCTGTTGCAAGGGCGGCGGTGCGTTGGCTGCCACGACTCCTTGTGATTGTTGCTGGTGCTGTTGCTGCTGATGTTGCTGCTGGTTAGTGAGTTTCAAAGCCGCCATGTTGGCCAGTTCGGACATATTAACATAAGTGGGCGGGGTGTGTTGTTGCTGTTGCTGCTGCTGTTGTTGCTGCTGTTGCTGAGCATGATGCGCTGCGGACAGCTCTGCTCGGTATTAGCACATTTGGTACAGTCAACACAAAGCATGCGCAGGGTTTGCAAGTGCGATTGATGAGTGAAAGAAAAAAAAAACAAAAAGGGAGAGAGAAAGTAGCACAACAAAAGGATTAGTACGACTCCAAGGATTAAGCGTTGGGCAGCGTGCAACAGTGAAAAATGATCAAGCGATGGCCGTCGGCTCGTCCGCGGAGCATTGCTTGGCCCTCCGGCAACTCACCTTTTGTGATATGAGCCGGGATCGGCGAGGGGCACTGGCGCTGCAGCAAATTGCCACCGGCCGGCGGGCGATGGTTGCTGTTGGCCGACAACGGCCGCTCCAGGGACGAGCAGCGCTGCAAAGACACACAAGATGGAGAATGTTAGAAATCTTGGAAGGAATGTTTGGGAAGACGATTGGGTTGACGGTAATGAGGCGACCACTGGCGACTTTCACAGGGAGGAGCACATGCAAATGAGCAGCGCACGGAAGACCTACGGGTGAGCGGGGGGGAGGCCTCTCTGCCCAACTTACCACATGTGCCGGCTTCTAATGGGCCCACGTTTTCAAGGCGACAACAAACAGATAAAAGAAACATAAATAACGGCAAAATTCAAGTCGTTCACGCAGCCGAATCGGAAATATCAGGAATTGGAACATAAAAAGATCCCCAGAGTATCTAGGAGTCTTGTAGATCAAATTCGTTTGGAAAAGAATATGAATTCTGAGAGCTTTAAACATATCTGGAGTACCAGTAAGCCTCTCGAAAGAAGAGAAACGAACAGAAGGTTGAAAAGCGGACGTTCAAGCCTCAGAATTCCAGCCATTCGGCCTATTTATTTAGTTGAGACCAAACTATAAGCTCAGCTCTTGTTTGAAGATAGAATAGCTTAGGATTCTGTGGGTGGATCTTAACGTTCAGAAAGCTTAAAAGCGAACTGGAAAAGTAAAACTGGCCAGTTCCTGTTTAAAGATAGGAAAGCTGATGATTTAAAGGAATGGTTAGAAGTGATCGGAAAGTTTAAAAGCGGACTGGGAAAGTAAAGAATTCTTATAAGCCTTAGAAAGCCATGACAGACAGTGGGTCTCTACATATATTTGAGTCCCAACTGGTCAGATCCTGGATCACAATTATCAGAAAGTTATAGGGCGGACTGGGGGAGTAAAACTTTCTTATAAGCCTGAGAAAGCCATGATAGACATCCCTGGCAGCCCTTAACAAATTTAAAGGTCTCCTATCTATTAATATCCTATCTGAGCTAAGCAATCTTTGGTCTGGATTCAAGGACATGGTTGGGAAATACTTAGGAAACCTTTTTAATCTCTGAAGTGTTTGCGATTTCCTTCAATTTCCTTGTGCTTTCTGCTGCATGAACGCCTTATATCTTAACAATCGTTGGCTAGGTTAACCTTCCGACTTACAACTGGCAACGGGGGACGGCTGAGAGAAGCCGCCGGGGATTTCTGAGTATTCGGCGTGTTCTGGCCCGAGCCGCCGTTCAAGCTGCCGGCGCTGTTGCCGCCGCTGGCCTCGTGAATGGTCTCGGGATTCTGGAAGGTGTACACCGTGAGCGGCGGCCTCTGATGTCCCTTCTCGTAGGTGGTGGAAATCGTATGCGGGCGATCGGCCGTCGGCGGCAAAGAGTCCCCGACATCCTGCGAGTGCGGCGGCCAAGTGGAGACCGCATGGGTTTGGCTGGTGGCAGTCGAGGCCTGTGGAAACCCAAAGAAAGCCCGAGTAAGTAAGGAAATGCGGCACGCTAATAAGATCAAAGGGGGAAAACAAAAATGAAAACCTGTGTTGTTAGAGCTGGCGATGAGCAAAAGCCACTATCACTGGATTCACCAGGTTTCAAGCGAATTGCGGGCGTTACAAACTAAAAACAAAACACACAAAAGATTGCCATTTAAATAAAAACAAAAGAAACCAAATCAAAATATCCAAAGGAATTCAAAGGGGGCGGGATATTGGGGTCGGGGGCGTGGCAGACACCCACCTGCGATAGCGAGCGCTGGTAATGGTGGTGGCCGGGCGAGTTGCTGGAGCCGCTGCTGTTCATGGAGCTGATGGAGCAAACGGAGCTTTTCCGCGAGCCCAAAGAGTTGGAGCAGCCGCCGCCCTGGGAGCCGGAGCCGCCGCCCGGAGATTCCGGATACAAATTGATGGTGGCCTTGGCGTCATGGATAAGCTCCTCGGAGGCCTGCGGCAACACGCTGGGCTCCTTGGTCACCAAAGCAATCGACTGCATGGCCTCCTAAAACCAAACCAAAGTCAAGAAACCATTCCAACCTCCAAAGCTGCCGCCTACCCACCTGCAGGTGGCCCAGTTCCGACATCACTTCGCACTCCTCCCTGACCACGGGCTGCAGCATGTGGACGAAGGCGCAGTAGCGCAGCCTTTCCTCCACCATGGCCGCGCGCAGGGACTTCTTCTCGACCTCCTCCAGCTCGGCCCGGCGCTGGGTCACGTCCTGCATGTGTGAGTCCATCAGCGTCTGGATGCTGTCGGTCTGGCCCTTGCGGGCCTTCTTCTGGAGCCGCAGGGTGTCGCTGGAGCGCTTCTTGAGTTCGGTGCGGCAGCGTTTATACTCTTTGGCATGGTCCTTGTCTATGGTGGCCACTGTGCGTTTCCAGTCTTCAATTTTGTCCTGAAAACAGAGCAAGGGTTAGCCAGGAAAATGCTGAGGACGGCCATGAGGTGGACTCACTTGGAGCGGCTGCACCAGGCAGTCCATAATTGCCGTGGTGAAGGTCTTGAGGCGCGTCTCGACCGCCTTGTGGCGCAGGCAGACGCGGGTGAGTGCGGTGCCAATTTCCTTGGATGCACCTGCAAATGGCCCGCGGGGCAAGCAAACGGTTAGCAAATTGAATTAAATGGGCCAACGGCCGCTGCCCCCTCCGGATGAGCCGGAAATGTTTAGTGTCTGCGAGGCATGCAACATGCCAGGCAGGCAGCAGATCCATTTGAGGCTGATGGCTGGGTTTTCTGGGGCGCAGCATTGCATGCCGCACGCAGAACATCGGCCAAGTCTGGCCTCCAAGTCACGGCAGGCGACTCCACAGAAAATGACACAAGCCCGGGATGAGCCAATTTGTCGGGACTCAGTTGCCCATCATCCGGCCGAATGTAATTAAAAACGAATACTCCAATCCGGCCTATTAATGTATTGATTTTGAGGCTTGCATAATCCCCGCCAACCCAAAACAAACGTCTCCGCCAAGCCTCCAGGCTTTTGGTCTCCATTAGCTGGGCAACTACGGGCGGGCGGCAGCTGCTTATCTCGTGGCCCAGACAGTTGTAGGGTGCGGAAAACTACGCCATAAAGCGGCTCTTAAACGGCCCCAGAAACACTTAATGGAGGTCCATTAAACAAAGCCTGCTTTCGCTGGCTGAAATCCAAGTTAATTGAATGGGGGACACCGAAAATTTGTAGGCCGTAACCGACACCCACCACCCGGGGCGGCGGGCCGGCCGGCCACGTGACCCGCTCAGTGAAAAATCGCATGTGCAGATTATTGAATTTCACCCTCGGCCCAAGCAGCTCAACCAAAAAGGACGACAATTGACACTTGGGCCTGGCCGGCAGGTGCCGAGCCCGGCCCACGCTCTTTCCCTTTGCCAGGCTCGGCCGGGCCAAGTTGCCGCCGACCACTAAAACTAATGAAACCATTTAGCAAGTGCAAAGTACGGCTCTTGACATGACAACTGCACAAGTGCCACAAATGGGCTCAGAATGGGGGTGCTTTGGGGTAGAGCCACGCACTTGGATCAATAAATGTAAATTACAGACTGCCAGGCTTTCGAAAGGAAACAAACCAGAAAAAGCCGCCTACAAGCTACAAAAAGGGCTTTCTATTTTTTCCTCATCATACGGTCGATAGGGGAGTTTATCATCATACGAAACCGAAATAGGAACCCAAAAACAAGTCAGTCTGTTTTACAGGAAAAATGTTTACACCTAAAATCTGAACAAAGGGAATTAATCAATATTCCTAGACCATTTATAATAATTATTATTAAATAAGGTATGTAATTAATGTTACTTTCAAAAAAGGGAATTTGAGAATTGCATTTGAGAGTTTAAGAAGAATAAAGAGTTCTTAAAGAATAAATTTAATGCTAGAAATCTACTCTTGTCTTATGCAGGAAACCAAATCCGACAACTAAATAAACTCAAATCTTTGCTTGACCAACTCCTTAAAGAGGATCCCCAACGCGCCAAGTATTTGCTGAACTTTCATCAACAAGTGGATCGGATCCGAATAGGCTCCCTTTCTATATGGCAGACACCGCAATCCGAACGTGTCTGCTCGCAGCTCATTCATTATTTTTGTTTATTTATCTTGAATAAAATATGTAGGCGAGTGTGTGTGTGAGTGTGCGTGTGTGTATATAGAAAGCCGACTCTTGCGATGACGATACCGGCGACTCGCAAGACTGCCAACCGCCCAGGTATTCGAGTCCGGGGGCCGCATTACATAATCAAACATGAGGGGGACCGACCGCCTGGCAGTGTCGGCCGGTCAGCCAATAAATAAATAAAAATAGCGAGCAAGAGCAGAACGAAGCGTGAAATCAGATCGATGACCGCCGGTGACTGTGAGCGGACGCATAAATAATAATACAACAAAAAAATGCGGCGACAACCCTGGCCCGCCTAGCAATTAGCAGGGGCAGGCAAGTGCGACGGTCGCAGCCGAAATTCCCGTTTCATTTCAACTTACCCCGAGAGTTGGTGGCTGCATCTGCAATTTTTTGGAAAGCATCCAAATACGCGGCAATCGCCTGAATCGCAGCTCTGCAAAGGGAAAACAAAACAGATTAAAACGGATATCAGCAGCTAAATGCCAAGTGATTCTGGGTTGCCCATCGCTGCGCCCAACTGACCGGTCGCCGGGCTGCCTCAAGTTGTTGCCTCGCGCTGCCGTCGTGTCGAGTGCAACGATGCGTTTGTGTGTCAAGCGCATTGGGCTGGGGCTGGGGCAGCCCTGCTGTCATCTCGTTTACCGGGGCACAAAAATAGAAACCATCGCGAGGAATGATTTGTGCCGGCCAGATTTCGAGACTTTAGAATAAACCGATTCGTGGGCGGCCAGCGCAGACGCGGAGCGGACAATTGAATAAACAAATAAAGTGCTCAGCTCCATAAAAGTAAACCGAAAAAGATTCGGTAAATGCCGGCGATAATTCGGCTATTTCACAGCTCGTCTATTGGGAAATTCTCTAAACAATTCGCCAGGATGTTTGGCAATTTCCCCAACTACGCAAGAGAACAGCTCTTGCTCAACTCACCGCAGGCATGTGTGTAGTTTGCCGGCCTTGCCCACAAAGTCCTCCCACAAGGGTGATGTGTTCTGAAAAAAAGAGGGAAAAAATGCGATTAATTAAATTAGAACTGAGAAAAATTCAAATTGCTTTAGATTGTCATCATTTCCACTGAGGCTGACAACTCGGTGACAAATGCAATTTCTGCCCTGACAGTCGATTCGAATTCGAATGGCGTTCGGTTTATTGCATTTTAAAATTTGCAAATTGCGGCCTGTTTTATTTTTAACTGATGACAGTCTGGCCGCCCCCACCCGCAGAATTCCAGACTTTGTGTTCTTTCGAACAGAAAAACAAATGTGTAGTTGGACAGTTGGGCAACAGAAAATCAATAGTTCCACCCTGGCAATAAAAACCCAATCAAATGCAAATTACTTAACCCGAAATACCCGAGCAAGGGACGAAATAATCCCAACAAGACGATGAAATGTTAACCGCTCCCTGACATGAATGATTAATGCGAACAGACAGAATTGTTTTGCCCTAAAAAAGGTGCCCTAAACCAGACCAGAAGGTCCATCAGGCCTACCCACCCACGTACTATTTTTGTGGGCTTTAAACTTGCCCGAGATTTTAAATCGGTTAGAGTTTTTTTCGTGGGCAGATTTTCCCGCACTTTACATCTAATTAAGTGGATGGTGGTGACTTTGTTGTCTGCGAATCTGATTAAAAGTTATGAGCCAACCTGCGGAGCACAGTCAACACTGACAGCCGTTGGGAGACAAAGAGATAAATTCAATTTTATAAACTCAATTGATTGAAATCTGACTGTCAGCTGGCCAGTCATCCAATCAGCCCAACTGGGCATTTGTAAATTGAGAACTGCAATTGTCCGCCGACTCCCGGGAGATACTGCATGAAGAGTTTATCCGACAATGCTGCATGACAGTTCCCGTTATTCAATTCAGACGACCCGCCAACTCCTTTCAGCACTTATTAAAGAATCAACAATAGGCCGGAATGGGAGATAAACTCTGTGAAATTTAGAAAATAAGAATTACGAATGCAACTATTTCAAGCCTCTGATTTCAAAGAGAACAAAATAGCCTCGTTTAAGAAATTTCTAAAAGGGCGAGAAAGTTGCTTGAAGATTCGAAATGAATATTTTATTTGAGTGTTTGTGCCTCTCAGAAATTAATAAATTATTGGCACTGAAAATGTTAGAGAGATAAACTTATCTTTCAATGCAGTGAATTAATTTTAGAAATTATGATATTTTGTTCTCCCTTTTCTTAATTCTTTTCAGAGTATGAGCTCTATTTTCCCTTCAAAATTTATGACTTTATTGACTTCATTTGATCCATTCTCTTTTGAAAGATTCTCCCGTGCTTACCGCTGGTCCCATTGTCTCTTCTTACAGAATTCCTGGTACTCCTTGAGTTCCTCATAATTTAGGTTTCCCTTTTTTTGCCCGGCTCTATTGACTTTCGGTTTTGGCTACCACCTCTGACAAACTCTCCGTAAAGCCTTTATTCTTATCCCTTTTGCCACCAGTTAATTAAAATGAAATTCTTTGGCAAACTCCCCTGGCTGAGGCAGGATATCCTTTGAACTGAAATTAATTTTAAATGGCTGCCTGAGGGAATCGCAATTGAAATTGAAAGATTTTTCAGCTTCATTTGTGACAACGCCAGGCGGCTGGGCCAGCAAACAAACAAGAAAAGCCAACACAAAAAACCCACTGGGGAGCTCTTGTGGATTCTCACAGTTGCCTAGCAATGCTGCCTGCCGACGTATTTGGTCAAAACCACTGGCAGCACGAGAAGCTCTTTTTGTGACCAGTTTCAGTGTCAGCCCATAAAAGCGACGTTGGCAGGCGGCAACGGCAAATTACCGGCTATAAAAAATAGCCAAAGATTTTTAAAAAACCCACCGAATTTTTAAAAAGACAATAATAATGACCCGCAGTACTGGGCAAAAGTGAGTAAGAAGCCAGGCTTCATTACCGGCAACTCGCCCCGAAATGGCTAATAAAAGTGAAAACGAGTTTCGTCGGCGGTGCCAAGAGCCTGGCCGGCACAATATGGCCCGTCGGAAAGCCGTTGTGACCATTTTAATGTGGCCAGCTGTTGTTGGCCAACGGGGAAGCCTTACAAACCGAATTACACAATTGCAGCAGCGGCAGCAACAGCGAGAATCCCACCAGCAACATCAACTGGCAACTGACATTGAAATCGAAAGATGGGCTGGTGGATGGTGGAAATATTGAAGCCGAGTGTTAGGTTGTTTTGGGGGTGGGAAAAAAAAACGACACTGTGGGCATTTCGCCTCCAACAATCGCGCCGTCATCAGGGAAAATGGCAATTTCATTTGATTTTATTTTCGATTCGGCGACTTTTTTGGGCATTCAAGCAAAAAGTTGGCAATTTTTTCTCTTGCCTTTGTATTTGTTTGCTGGATTTCGAATGCATAAAAAGCGCAAATGCCAATTTGCCACATGAAAAGCAAATCAACAAAATCGATTTGAATGCAAAAGGTAAGCCCAAAAAAAACCCAGTCCGGCCAGCCCAGCCAGTCTGTCGGCCGGGCCAACGGTTGCATAAAAGGGCCGTTGGGTTGGGGGAAGCGGAAATCGATTCAGGATTTCAATTTGGAGACAAATAAACCCAAAGGCCTCCCACCTTTTTTTCACCAAAGACCAGCGCGCTTCGAGATTTTCAACTGCGGCGTTTTGTTTGTTTACGGCCTGGCCAAAACCCTGTAACAGCCGGCAAAGCGACACTCAAGAGATTAAATGTTGGCACGTCAGCGCCAGGAACATGCTGGCCATGTTAACAACTCATAACTCCGGTGGCAAATCTCTACGACAATCGCGGCAGTTCAATGAGGCGCATTAAAACTCACTTGCTGTTGATGTTGTTGTTATTGTGGTTGCTTTTGTGTCTCCACAATCAGTCAATCGATCTGTCCAATTGTAAGCACTTTTTGTTTGTCTCTTTCGGTTCTTTTGTACTGTCAGTCGATTAGTTGAACAGCCGGCCACACGAATCCCATTCATACGTACAATTGCTGCCTTGTATGGCACGCAGCGGCTTTGGATTTGTTCAGCATTTAAATGTCAACCAAACGAAAGAAGAGTAAACAGGCAGCCGGCGGGGGGAGAACCGCCAAAGCACTTGACCTACGCCAACAAGCCTGGTGTTAAGGTCCGGCCAAGGCGAACAAATTTTCGACTTTAGAACTAATAATTCGTATTATTATTCTTAAAATTCGAATTATTCTATTTATTCGTTTCATCGAATTTGATTATTAATCGTTGTTAAGTCTCTTTGTCATCGGTTAATCGGTGACTAAAGCGTTAAATTTGGTGGTATGCTTATGTGAAAAATCGTCATCGGTTAATCGGTGACTAAAGCATCGAATACTCCGGTTGGCTATGTGAATAAGCATATCTCGATTCATTAAATTGGGAAACGCTCCTTCCGAATCGAGTCCTTCAATTCCTTCTACAGTTGCCATCGGTTATTGCGGGAGGAAGTTTAAGGAACAGAACTTGCAGCATTCTACGGATTTAATGCTGTTTTGCTCTTAGTACGCAGAATTGATAGGAGAATAAATTGGCAAGTATTTATCGGTAACATAAATTAATTATTCCCAGCTTTGAAGGTTTCCTGGCGTTTATGAATCAAATTTTCGTTACAAATAAAACTTGTTTACCCTTTCAACTTTCAAATAATGATCCTATGTCGTGTTATTACTCTCTTGTAAATAATCTAACTATTAGAAGACAGTGGAATCAAAAAAAATCTTGCAACGTCTCCCGCCCACCTTTTTTGAAAGCTAGTTAATCAACGAGGCATTCTATTTGTTAAAGGGAAAATTTCTCTCTGATTTTTTACTCCCACTCCTCGAAATATTAAAAAATATTTAAAGTTAGCCCATTTCCAGACAAAACAGGGTATACAAATGAGTTTTCTCTGAAATACATTGGTAAATAATTAATTGTACATTTATTGATTGTTAGCAACAATTTTATGATATTTAGAACCGAACGCGAAATTAAAAATTAATCAAGAACATTTGTATTTATTTAACAATCCGAGTCTCGCATACCCTAAGCAAATAACTAAAAACGGAGCTTACAACAACTTTTCTTTTACATTATATTCTCTATTAAGCCTTTATACACATACCATATAATTATCCTACCGATTTTGGAGCTATATTTTATTACTCGGTCTTGAGAAGGTTTATAACGCTTTAAGGTCGCTTGGTATTTTTGTGCGAATATCTATAAAATTTGCGACTCATTAAATAACGATCTACTGATTTGAATATACGGAAAATTGTTTAAAATATGACTACCGATTTAAAAATACAGTATTTGAGGTCCAACCATGCAGGCCTCTCTTGCCTTAATCAGTTTTGTGTTGCTCATCAGTAGATCGGTAAAAATAAATCCCTTTAAGTCATTCTTTTAATATGGATTACTTATGTATATTTGTAGGAGGCCACCTCCTTCAAGCTGACTAATGCCGTCTGCAATTCCCTCAACAAAACCTGGGTCACCATCAATGAATGCCGTTTGAAAGTCGAAAGTCGCTCAAAAATCGTCCTGAATGTAATGGTAAACGTATTGCATCCTGCGAATGCTGTGGACGTAAGGATGCAGGTTCAAAGGAAGGCCAACGGCTATAAACCGTGGCTCCTAGACACGACCATCAATGGGTGCAAGTTTATGAAAAATGTCAACACGCAAAACAAAATTGTTAAATTCTTCTATGCATTCTTCAAGGAATTCTCATCGGTTAACCACACGTGTCCCTACGAGGTTTGTTGTACAGAAACTCCTTTTGTTTGGTATATAATACTTCTATATTTTTAGGGCGTGCAGGTTCTGAGGAACTTTTATGTAAAACCGGAACTGATTAATAATCTGCCCATTCCAACCGGCGAATATTTGATTATTGTAGACTTTATTTTTGACAAGAAACTGCAGTTTGACATCCGGATTTATTTTCAAGCTACTGAAAGTTTGTTATTAAAATAAAACCCTAAATTACCCAAATTAAAAAAAATGCTAAAATTCTAAATAAATAAAGATTAAAAGAAGTCTCTTGAAATTCAAACGATATGACATTGAGGGGAGAACTTTAAACAACAGGAAATCGATTAGTTAACAAACAACATTAACCATTTTTGGTTAAATCAGTTCTTAGCCGAATTCGTATTCCCTTTCCCCAAAAAAAGCAAATAAATCTCCGAAAAGGTAAGAAGCAACCTTGATTCTTTTACTTCTTACAAGTATAACTTCCACACTCAATTCTCCTTAAGAGTTTCCATTCGTCATGATATTATTAAGGGTATACAATATTCGATTCTTTGAAGATAAGACTCTATAGATGTTGATAAGGCATTCTACATTAAAATTAAAACGGTAGCCGGCTTATCTGGTCGGGTTCCGATTGGACGCCCACTCCTTCAGGTCGTCCACAAAATCGAACTGAGAAGCGATTAAATGGTTTAGTCGCGTTCTGCAACGGCAGCTGATAATACCGATATGAAGAGCGGTCTTTATGTTCCCTTGGTCCTGGCCAGTGTGGCCCTGCTGGGGTGCCTGGTTCCCGTCCAGTCCGTGATGGAAGATGAGATCCGATCGTTTTTTAAGGAGCTCAAAATGCGGATGTGCCATCCCATTCCCAACTTGGGCTTGCCTGCGTTGGATCCCTTGGAGCTGAGCTACCACGAAATTTCCGTAAATAATAACTACCTTATCGAGTAAGTTTAATAATGTGTGTATTTTCAAGATTTTAATTAAATCTCCTTCAGCTTTAAGGGCTCCATTGATAAATTTAAGCTGCACGGGCTGTCGGATATTCAAGAGGAAACGCTGAAGATTAACACCAAACCAATTTTTCGAAGTACCGTAGCCTTCAGGCTTCCATTAACTTGGCTGGAGACGATCTACACTGCCAAGGGCTCCCTGGCATACATCCTAAATCTGGCAGGCGATGGAAAAGGAGAGTGAGTGCTTTGAATATTTAGAGATTTTCGAAGCATTCAATTGGCATTTCAGGGCTGCCATTGAGGATTTCACGTTTTCGATTTCCTGGATCGTAAAGGTTGGATTTTATCTGGGTATAAGAGACCTCAGGATTGAGATCCATTTGGGCGGTCTGAGAATCGATTTCGAGAACCTTTTGGAAGAAGAGCGCATCAACGACTTTGTGCATGCCCTGGTCAATGAACTGGGCGTGGAACTCCTGGACGACGTATGGACCTATGGCCAGGGCACCGTCGTGTCCCAGATCGAAGAGGTAAGCCCCCAAAAAGAGTACTAAAAATGCCAGATGACACAGTGAATTCCAATCCTCATAGCGCATCAATAACTTCATCGGCCAGTACACTCTTGCGGATATTATCAAGTTAATAGGTGGCGGCGGCAGTGGCGGAGAAAGCCCTCCAATTTTCGAAGGCGTAGAGCCCGATTGCAAGCCCTAAGAAGACTGAAACCCCCCCGAGGTTATGTAATTAGCATACCGAATTCTCTACACGAAAAAAGAGTTCCAATAAAGCCTGTTATAAGGGTGCATTTAGCCCGACAATTGCGATAAGAACTCAAGAGCCAAAACTTATTTACGACCCCCACCCCAGCCAATTCGACAGTGCTAATCTCTAATCTCTCTGATACGCATCTGCATAGAAAGCCCCAATCAATTGCTATTTCAATCCACGGACGTTCAACCCATATCAGTTGGGGGTCTTTATTTTGCAGTTATTATTGTTCTGACGATAATTAATTTATAGCGACCATAAACTTTCCCCCTAATGAAATACCTCAAATCTACATATAGGAATGCCCACATATTACGACAGTTCTCGGACTGTGCCCGAAAGTACTTGGGGGAAGTACTTAAAGATAAGCTGGGGGGATGAGCACTTGAACTGCGCGTAAGGGAACCTAATGAAATTGTGCGCAAATCGTTTAAGGGAATCTTTAGGTAATTTGAATTGATATAGAAAGATTAAGATTACTAATTACAGTAAAAATACAGATATCAAAGATTCAGCTCAAGATCATAGGGAAAATGAATCATTAACATTTGAGGATCAAAGTCGTTTGATATCAGTATTTAAAAGTTTTTAAATTTCAAAAAATTGTAAGAATAGATAATCCGTCCAGGATTTTTTTTATTCTTTTATAATATTATACGATTGTGGATCAGTCAACTTATTTCCACTTTTAGGGAATATCGTTGTTTGAATTGATAATATGGACAGATTAATATTATCCTATTAGGGTAGGGGAATGGGAAGAGTAAGGGAGTATAGGAAATAACAAACGAACAAAGTAGTTTCATATAAGCGATGTTTTAATACATCAGTATTAAGCCTTGTAGTTTCAAACATATAGTAAGGTGTAGAATCAGAGATTAGGGAATCTGCTCAGGGTAGAATATTCTTTTATAATATTATAGATCAGTCAACTGATTTGTGGTGTGGTCGGCAATAATAACAAACATTAATTAAACGATACTAATTGAGTTGGGCGGTTCATTCAACCTCAAGTCGGACATTTGATATCGCAAGTCGACAGAAAACCAGACAAAATACCTCTAGGGTAATCAAATATTTGGCTGAACTGACAAACTGACAGCGTTGACGACGCTGAATTATTGACAACAGCCAAACAACCGCTGGCAATTGTGTGGGTTGATAAATTGCCAATATATGAATATTCCCCGACGCCCCCGAGGCAAATCGATTTAAATGCAGACCAGCCGAGAATCCAACGAAAAGGGAGTCAAGGTGAACCGATTTTCAGAGATTTTCCAAGTCCGAACTTTGATTTGTTTGATGCAAATCGTGCGACTTCCTATATCGACCCACATCAAGCGAATTCGCTTCGGCATTTGCCGCGCGTGTGGCAATTGAAATGTCGCGTGGGCCGCCCGAACCGGACCCGCGGGCAGCGCGTTTTATGAATGAAAATTCTCTTAAAGCCGCAGCCGGCCAATTGCAGGCCCCACTCACGCAAAACTGTCATTACCGGGCGGGCCGGGCCTACTCAGTTTTGGCCACGGTCTACGCGCCTGCTTTGGGCCAACTTCAACCTGCACGAGCGGCGAGTGCTTAGTGGCCATAAATCCCAGGGAAAACGAGAGCAACATCAGCTTAATGGCCAGATTACTTTTTGTTTATTCAGGGGCGAGCGACGGTCATCAGCCGACGACAAGAACGGCCGTAACAATTACGGCTTTTCCTCGGTTTTTTGGGTAAGTGCAATGTACGTGTATCTGCTTATCTGCATCTCGGAGTGAGACACCTAAAAACCCACAATTTATGCCAACAACAGGCCCGGCCAAGAGAGCGGCAGAAGCGGCTTAAAAACACAAAACTGGAAAAGTTCACACACACACACACTCAAGTTGGTAGACAGGCAAATAGACAGGCTGTGGACTGACAGAGAGGAAGGAAGAGGGAGCGGAGGCCCCTTCCCAGCATTATAAACTCTTGATCTTTCCAATAGCCTACTAACATCCTACACGAGTTTAAAACGCTGGCTCGCCTGGCCCGACTCGCCTCGACTTTGGCCAACCCGCTTGGCTGCCGTTGTCGTTGCTGTTGCCGTTGCCACTCATTCATGCAGCAATTTTGCTGTTGCTGTTGCTGTTGCCGTTGTTTGATAATTTTGAGCTTCCTTTGCATTAGAGAAGCGGTGAGAGAGACGGCCAGGCTGGCTGGCTGGTCGAACGGGTTCAGACTCACGTCCTACATAAAAATACCAACTTTTTGGGTTACCACAATTTTTGTGTTTTTTTTGGCCAGGCAACCTCCCCACGTCTTTCACTTAGCCCAGCAGCTCACAAAAAAGGGAGCCAAGTTCTATTGATTGATTTTCACTGGACCTTCGAGTGTGAGAAGTCCAGGGGCCATAATTTCTACGCCGAAGCCGTTGAGCCGCTGGGCAAAGTCGTGCCGCGTTAATTTGCACCTTTTGGCCGTTGTTGCTGCTGCCTTGGCTCAGTGTTGTTGCTGTTTAGAAAGTTGCACAAATGATTTGTCAGGAATTTGAAAAGTTGAAAGTGTTGTTGCTGTTGCTGTTGCTGTTCCAGCCAAACCAACAAAACAACGCAGTGGCTCTGCCACCGCCCACCCCTTAGGCTGTGGGGCGTATCAGTGGCCCATTGTGAAATGAAAGTTGGCAACTCTTTTTGCGATTACCCAGATAAAAGGGCAATCGGTGGAGCGACTCAGAATTTTATGGTCTGCCTCTTTTCGATTACCAACCCATCGACATTCGATAACTGACAGCCAAACGGATTTGCATATGCCATTCTGCCAATTACCCAGTAAACCGATTACCTCTGGCCAAAACGTCATTTCAACTGGCAGACGGCCCGGGAGGGGGCCCGATGGTGAAACACAAGTTGACATATGCTGCCCATGGCAGCAGGCGCTGGTAACCCAAGAGCCCCGACGCGGTCCGCTGTTGCAACAGCAGCAACAACAATCCCTGGCTAATGGGCACAAGTCGTGTCGATAACAATGGAAATGCAACGCTTGAAGAACTCAGGCCCAGCGAGACAAAAACAAATATCCAAGCCGGCAAAAAGACAGACAGCGTTGCCAATGCGACGCGTGCCCCGAGAACCGCAGCGACCGCAGCAATTGCAGCCGAAAGGAAACCAAAGCCTTGCAGTTCATCTAGAAATTCTTATGTTCTTCACACACAAACAGCCGCGAGTCGCGACTACAGCTTCTCCATATCGCCCTTGACTTCCACGCAGATGCCGTTGGGCCGCTTCGAGTTCTTCTCGTCGAAGGCGTCCATGGTCAGCACCAATTTGTAGCGCCCCACCAAAGTGGCTCCCCGCACGTTGTTGAAATGCAGCTTAATGTCAAAGGGCTCGTGCATCAACTTGGCCTAAAACAACGCAGAGCAGGTGGGATTTCAGAGCCGAGGATCCACTTTGGTCCTGGCCAAACTCACCCCGAGCTCGGTGATGCACTTGCTCTCGACGTCCGCGGCATTGGTTATATGGCGGGTCCAGAACTTGTAGTAATACTGATCGTGGTCGTACATGTGGCTGCAGAAGTCGGAGGTGCTCATGGAGAAGACGGTGGGCTCCCAATTGCCACGCTCGTAATGGAAGAAAGCACTCGAGGCCTGCAAGGCGGAGTTGACTCAAAAGAACTTAAGGAATGAGAGGATCGGTTAGGATTTACCACCACCCGATCGGTGGGCTTGACATCCCAGACTGTGGTGATGTTGCCCTCCATATGAATGGACTCCCTGTTGAGGGCCAACGAGAGTTCGCTCATGTCGAAGAGACCGGCGATGTTTGAGGATCCTGGCGGCGGGTGCTCGCAGTCGCTGAAAACCAGCTCATCCGAAATGAGGAACTCATAATCGGCCGCTGGCACTGCCAGGATCAGGGAAAGCAAAACCGCAGCCAAAAAAATCCGCATTTCCACTAAAATTCAAACAATTGAAAAGATCTTTCCAAAACTTGCTCTATTTATACGTGGAATTCGAATGCGGCTATTCGTGTGGTTAACAACTTTGTGCTACAGTTTCCGGGGAATCTGGACATCCAGCGATCTTGTAGATCGAATTCCGACACAACAACGACAAATGAAAATCTAATAAAGCTCCAAATTGATTCGCCGCGTGCTCGCCTGCCCTGGCATTGGGCATTCATTGAATCCAATTCGCCTGCCGTCGCCAACAATTTAGCATAATTGAAGAGCCACACCCACACACCCTGTTCGCCGCCTTATCCACCATATCACGCCTGTAATTGTTTGTGTGTTTAACTGCAATTGTATCTTCATTAGAATTTTAATTGCAGCCACACGGCAGCCCCGCCGGCGGCCCACCTCTGGGCCAGACTAAACGACCGCCCCTCCCCAGACAATCAGTGCAGGGAAAATGCGAGGGTTGCCCTCCACGTTTCCCATTTGTCAGATGTCAGTTCGACTCAGGAGGCTACAAATTGAATTCACCAGGCAGCCATCCTTGCGAGGATTAAAGCGACCCTGAGGAACTGAAGAGAGAGAACTCCACTTCCATTTCGGCTTGGCAGCTTTCATGGGTCAGTTTGAAAAGATTTATCTAATTTGAAAGACTTGCTTAGCTTTTGTCTTGTTGTGTTCTTTACCTCTGGAGTGCTGAGGCTTTTGTCCCGCACTTCTCTGGCTATGAGACGGGACCAACCGTCGGATCACGGTTACAGTGGACTTCAGAATGCCATTGGGTCAGCTGAAAATGACCAATCTCATCTGCAAGATCATCAACTGGACTACGGGAAGGGGTAATTTTGGCTCTCCACCTTTATTCAATCGGTTAGCTTAACTTTCCATATGATTGAGGCAGTTTCTCTAACCAGAATGCGTGGGTTCCGATAGATCGACTACACTGTGGATGTTTCGGGCGATGGTATTTCGCATTCTGCGATGGGCTGCGATGAGAAACAACACAAAGAACCGCAGCCACATGATGAAATTCGTTGGCAAATCGCAAGTTGCGTTTTCATAAAAAGAAAACCAGGCCCCAATGATAATTGCCATTCGGTTGGATTTAATTATAAGGTTTTACCCCTCCATGTTTCCAAAGGTGGGCGTGGCGTTGCATAATAGGTTGAATTGAGACAGTTTCCCACACAGCTCTGAGGGAAACTAAGAAGTTTTCTAGATCATTTCCATTTTTTGTAGGGGCCCAAAACTTCTCCGCTTGTGTTGGGCAGTGTAGAATTCTACAATGATGACCAATCTATTACCTGATAGCTGGCATTATTCATACAAGTTAAATGCAACCGGCAATTAAATCCCCCCACCCGGGAATGAGATATTTCCTGTTACGACCGATGATATACCCGCTGGCCTTCGGGTGGGCGTCAGTTGAGTATCAAGAACCGTAACAGAACCCATGGAAGGATTCCCAGCGCAGCCTGCAAATCGAAAGCTTTCAGTTCTTTGAACTCCAAATTTGATACCGTTTTGAGGTCGAGGTGAGTGCAGATTCTGCACCGCTCCTAGATTATCGGCCTTGACCGACAATTAAATTCCCCCACCCGGGAATGAGATATTTCCTGTTACAACCCGATGGCCTTCGGGTAGGCGTCAGTTGAGTATCAAGAACCGTAACAGAACCAATGGAAGGATTCCCAATGCCACCTCCAGATCGAAAGCTTTCAGTTCTTTGAACTGCACATCCGTTTTGGGGTCGAGGTGATTGCAGATTCTGCCCCGCTCCCAGATTGTCGGCCTTGACTGAGGCTTTCCGTTGCTTGGCCAAGAAAAAGGCAGTCGACATCATTGCCGGCGGTGGGAGTGGGGTAGAGATTTTGTCATAACAAAAGACACAAAGTAGGATTGCGTCAGTGAGCGCGGCGTTCCGTTCTCGGCCGCTATAAATAAAAACTCATTAGGTTTATGTATCGGGGTAAATGGCTTACAGCCGCCGCCGGACCGCCCACACCGACTCCAGTGTATAGACAGCAAATACATAAATAGACGACGGGCCGCATCAGCCAGACGGATTTGCAAGATGGCAGGGCAGACCCGGCGACTGTCCCCGGCCCAAGGGCAAGGGGCGCACTGCGATTTAATGAATCTGATGTAAGCACCCACACACACACAGGCACACATACGTGTATATGAGAGTGAATTGAATTATCGATGGCCAGGGTTGCCAGACCGCCTGGTGTTTGCTGCATTCAGGGGCGTTCGATCGATTGGAGGTTTTTGAGTCTTGAAGACGAGCGGGTGGCGGGGAATTGAAAGACAAGCCGACAAAAAGACCTTGTGGCCCAAATGTGGCACCTAATAACCAGTTTCGTTTTCGTTGTTAACCAGATGTTATGATAATTTCCAGCTACCTAACAGACTAATTAATAACTCGATAAATTGGGCCAACTTCGCAGACAATTTCCATATCCTGAGTCAGTGTGCAGGTGGAACCAAACGCCCCACCCACTTAAGTTGCCGTTAATTTAAAATTCATGTTCTGAAAAGTATTTGGCCATGTCAGCAGCAATACAACAAAAGCCCATTAAAAGTGAAAAAAGTTTCCAGCATTTCAGCGCCCCTTGCAAAACTAAACGTGATTAGAAATGCATGAGCTCATTACTGGCAAGCCCATCCTGTCAAGGATTTAAAAGCTCACCGACTCACGTGAGCGTCCTCAGTGAGGCTGAAGCCATGCCGGCGGCCAAAACCGCCCAACAGCCCCGTTGGGGGCTTGAGCTCTGCGAGGAATCCTCAATCCACGGAATGCCGTATGTGGCCCGACCGGATCTCCACTGGACCGAGCGGATATTCTGGCTGGGGGTTATAATGGCTGCAGGGTTTTATTCGATTACCAGCTGCATTACCCAGTGGACGAGGTTCCAGGAAAACCCTATTGTCTACGAACTCGAGTATTTATTTGGCTTGCGCAATTTCACATTTATGGGCGTGACTTTCTGCGCGGAATACGAGACGAGGGCCCAAACGGAGGCCCTCATAGGCGAGTGAGTGGCGTGTTTAGGCCAAAATGGCGGGCGGGGGATATTAACCGACTTTTCCGAACCTTCGTCCGGCAGAATGTGGCACATCGATGTGGACAAAGAGCCCCAGAAGGCAGCCCATTATCGCCGGTTCCTGAACGTGCTGAATGGCCTGCATTTCAATAACCTGGAACTATTGACACCCTTCGAGAACGATACCAGCCTGAAGGACCTGGACTTCCGCGAAATACTGCTCAAGGCAACGCAAAGTAAAGACCGTAAAAAACTCCTCATAACCGTTGGCCTATTTCAGCTCCAGGCAGGCATCATGCCCAATCCCAAGGAACCGGAGTCGGAGCCTTTTTTTGCCGCTTCAATTACCGAAATGGGCCTCTGTCTGACCACCACTCAGTTGTCCCGTTACGGCAATCCATTCGGCCATATGTACGTATTTCGGCCTTCCAAAACTTACTTATCGATTGCCAACCGTCCAGTGAGCAGCTCCAGGTGACCCCCGCCCGCCGCTGTGGCTTCTTCAAAGATTGCCAACAAAAGTACAAGCCCGTGGGCGACACCGAGGTCCGTCTATTTATGGTAATGCCTCAGACACCACGCATCGGCCATCGGCCATCGTCCATCGCCCATTAGAGATAACTTTATGCCTTCAAGAACCGTAAATCACACGTTTCGGTGTTTCTTTTTTATAGTATGTGCACGATGTTTACGAGGTAATGCTGCCCAATGACCGCCAGACGGTGGCTCTGGAACTGCTGCCGAAGCGGGCCTATGTGATAAAACTTCTATTAAGCTCCATATCGGCCGAGGCGGAGGTGCGCAACTTGCCGATCGCCAATCGCAAGTGCCGCTTTAGGGAGGAGAACAATCTCAAACACTTTACGGTGAGTTTCAAACGCGACAGCTCTGCAAAATTAAACGCGACAACCACCAATCTCAACTCGGCTACCCTGTCAAGTATCGATTCTCTCGTTTCTTTCGATTAAGTTCTTCATTTCGAGATATCGATACTTGGAGGTACTCGATACCTTAGAGGGATTGCCTAGTTAGGGTGTAGGTATCGAGAGTAAGAACATTTTCTGCAGGCCTTTGCACAAAGAGAAACTAAGAAGAAGCCTTCGGTATTAAAGAGTTTAACTCCTAGACTCCTAACTCCTGGAATTCGTCTCTAAATAAAATCAAGAAAGCTTTGCCTTTTTAAAACTTTGCATCGAAAAAAACTCTTACGACATAAAGAGACCAATCAAGAAGACAAATCAAGAAGCTTTCAGAATCGAAGCCTTCACCTTTTAGAATTCCCTAATCCATCTGAGATACGTCAAATCAGCATAAAATTCGACTCTAATTATCAAGAAAGTTTTGCTTATTCAAGATTTGCATGGATCAAATCTCTCACAACATTAAAGAGACAAACCAAGAAGCACTTTCTTCTGAACTCCCTAAGATATCTAGGATACCATCCGAGTGTGTCTGCTTAAAAATCCTTTCTTGCCAGTTCGTCTGTTTGGAGATAGATTTTTTTAAAGATTTCTGTGTCCCCTTTTAGCCGTACCATCCGAGCCTTTGCCGCCAGGAGTGCCGCATCGAAGAGGCCCTCGCGCTTTGCCAGTGCAAACCGTATTTCTACGCGGCTGCCCCGGAAGCCCCAGTTTGCGATATCCGGGGAATGCTGTGCCTGCAGAGGAAGCGATGGAAGGGAAACCTCTGCGAGTGCCTGCCGCTGTGCATGGAAACACGATTCACCATTGTCGAAGAGCATATGCAGCTCGATGTGAGTGCATACAAATGAGTTAGGAGTCCACTCAAAACTAATTCGTCTGTGCTTCCAGTGGGGCGGCGACAAAATCTCAGGCCAAAAGATCGAAAGGACCGTCATACTGAAGCTGGAGCTCCCGAAAATGGGAATGAAGAGGCGCGTGGTGTTCAGCACCGATCAGTTGATAATGTCGTTCGGTGGGGCCATCGGTTTGTTTCTGGGCGCCAGCTTTATGAGTGTCTATGGGTTGGTCTATTTCTCCGCGCGCTTCCTGATGGTCAAATGGCGGCGGCTGAGGCAACAACGCAACCGCTAACCGGGGAAGCCCCGCAACTGCCTGATGGATGGGCAAAGAAAGCGACGCTTAAAAGTCATTACGGTATTTGCAGATAGTCTTTCTTTCCTACGCTGCTCTGAGCAATTTCACTTTTGCGGAAAATTATATATAACTGCATCGGACGCGGATTGATGCGCCCGTCGCTCGGGCTGTCAGGGATTTGATTACCACAAAGCGACAAATTTGGGCTGGGGGGCGACATTGTTGGCGGCTCCCTCGCGCTTTTACACTTGGCCACCCGGCAGCGGTGGAGCGTGGCAGCAACGCAGCCACCAGAGCCGCACCACCTTAGCCCCCAACAATGCCCCGAAGAAGCTAACAACCTTTCGCGGCCTTTCCAGTGATCAAGTTTGGACGGGTGGAAATTAGCCGCATTTAATTGCAATTTGCAACTAAATACCGTTACCGGGGCTCTGCAGTTTTCCCGAAATGAAATTAGCAAATAATTAAATGCAACGCAATGGCAAATCTCAGACTGGAACTTTACGGTTATTGAGCTCCCCAGCAACCCCAGCGCCGGCATAAATTTGTTCTGGTCTGTTGCTAAAAACTCCGCGCATTAGGCATTTCTCTCTACTCGGCTGTGCCGCTCTTCTTTATCTTTTGTATTTTCAGATTTTCGAAAAACAAAAATAAACGGAGCAACATACAGAAGGCCGTCGATTTGAGGCCCGCGCTCCGCGGCCAATTAAAGCAAACGAATGCGGCGCACTAATTTAAGCGACTAGGAAATAGACCAAGTTAACCTTTTGCAGGCCGCGAATAAAAACTGCTGATGGGCTGGCAGTTGGTCGGGGCGGGGAGGGGGAGGGACTTGGCCGGAATGCTTGCCGGTCACGCAGACTTTTTGGCTGGCCCGAAACGACCTAAGATTCTCTGCGGAGGAAGGAAAAATCGATAAAAGTTCTGCAAAACTCAGCCAAGCAACTTTAAAAGGATTCTAGATTGCAACAAGAAAAGCCAAGAATGGAGGAATATATGAAACTATTAGCCAGCGAACAGAAGAAATCCTGAAATGCTCGGAAGAAAGTTAGTGATATCAAAACAATTATTAATCTTTTTTACAAAAATGCTAGAACAAATTATTATGAATAAAGTAAGTTAAATTAAATCAAGGTTTTCTCGACGTATTCCTTGAAATACCAAACTTAGTAAATACAAAAATAAAACGAAAATAAATACAAAAAACGGGTACATATCCAATAATTCATCTGAAAAGTAAACTAAATTACCAACTAAACTCTGTATTGGGTCATAATTCATAGAGCTTTAAATTAACGTAATATTTTTTAGCGAAACACATGAAATTGTAATAGAACATTCCGCTTAGACACTGACCACAGGCGATATAATCCTCCCCATCCCCCACAAGTAAATATAATATGTTATGGACGAGAAATAATCTTCTTTTAGGGATTCGATCAATTTTTCTAAATTTGGTTTAAAGATTTTCAAAGAGCGCTCTCTGGAACCCTTAGAAATAAGCGAGTGTCAAATTAGAGAGTACGGATTTGAAGAGTCTTATGAGTCTTATAAAGAACACAGAGAGAAGAACTTCAAAATGTGATAAGTTGGCTTTTATTGTGATATGATATAACTCTTAATATCTAGCTTTTTTAAAGCTACGCCTTTTAGAAATGTTAGTTGATTCGACATATAAGAAGTTTAGGGAATACTAGCTGAGCCAATTGAAATGAAAGCTATCCTTTCTGTTAAGTTGGGTCGAATTGCCTACGGTGTGCAAATCAAAATTAAAATAGGTTCATAAGTTCAGAAGTCCATCAGGCTTAAACAATGTGACACGTACTTTTTATATATATATATGAAAATCTATTATATTCCCGAACAGAACTCTTAAATCAACCCGCTCAACAGTCCGACAAACAAAAGAAAAAACCAGGAAAACTGGCAGCTCTTTGGCGTCTTTGTCCCAGACCAGCACCTTTTTTATGTTTGTGACATTTACACTGGCATTCAAAATGCAAATGCCTCCCGAACATCAAAAGGCAGAATTGTGCCTCGAGTAAATAGGGAAAGAGAGAGAGATGCCGGTGAGAATGTGCACAGTTGCAGTGAAAACAGGCGGTAAAATGATGCCAACCGATGGTAACCGAGCAGCCAACCGAGGGGCCCGGCCCGCAAAGATTGACTGCGAATACCTCAAAAATGTGGATGACGATGATACACAGACAGCAGCTCAATGCTAGACGAGCAGCCGTTTCTGCTCCAGTTCGCACCCAGGCCAAGTAGCAGATTTCAACGAACTTCTAGACAATTGCGTGCCGCACTCACGGCCAGGCCAAGACGAGCAGGCAGCCAGCAGTTGAGAAGCCGCTGCGTCGCCTCGACTCGGCGGTCTTTCATCTCTGGCAGGCCGTCGTCAGTCAGTCAAATGGGTTTCCAAATTGTTGTTTATTTTTGGCCCAGCTGCAGGGCCGGCTTCCAAATTCAACACCTGCCAGGTCAAAAGACAATGCAGGCTGCTTGCCGCTCGCCGCATGTGGCCGCCTCGCTGGGGTACAGAGAATTTTACCAGGAAGCAGCTGGACGGCCCATCCGCCTGGGGAACGTGCTGAAAATCTAATTTGAGCGCCAAACGCCCCGCAGCATAATAAATGAAGAAGTAACAATCGAGGCAGCCCCTGCCGCAGCCTCTTTCCCTGGGACTTCTAAACTAAACCAAACAAACTTTTCCCCTCGATAAAAATGACAGGGAGATTCTTTTACCTGTTGGTTGGCTAATCTCTGATCTGCTGGCTGCGTGGGATTTGCGCGATTGACAGATCAAATGGCCTAAACGACAAGATTTATTCCGATTCCCTAACTTGGGTGAGGGGAAAGCAAGAAAAACAGGCGCCGGATTAGGACCACAAAATCTCAATGACATATTCGAGAGGCAAATAAGAAACTTAAGGAATTCTTTGAAGAACAGAGTGATTAAAGAGATTCTTTCTTTTCTGATAAAACGAATAGTTGCCAGGAAACTGCGCACATTTCATTTGATTTATTGAGTTCCTTATAATAAAATCACTTGAGTTTTTGGTATCTTTCGGTTCCACACAAAAACATCCTAGAAGTCAGCAAGTCTGTTATAGTAAATTATATAAAAAAACGAACAGCATTAATTGCTGGCTTTGTGCCCAATTGAGCGTTAATTGAAACGCCAATTTGATAAAAAAAAGTGGAATATAAAGACGAAAATAAAGAACCCCTTAATACATTTATGTATGAGAAGAAACCCCGACGGACTGGCCGACTGATTGACTGGCGATTGCCGTCATGCTCGCCATTAATTATTTATTTGCACATAAGTGCCTACAATTAATTTATGTAGCCGCACACCAACCAAAACCCAGCAATGGTCAGTTGAAGTCTCAAATAAAAAACAAAAATTAATTACAGATAAATTCGCACTCAATTTTTGCCGGTAACTCGCGCGGTTCCAAGCTCCAAACAATTCGAGCCTAAAACAATTAAGAATGAGTAAGTCAGTCACGAAATGAATGAAATTAGCCACCACCAAGCAGTCGCAGTTGAGGATCTCTGAATTTTTTCTCCAATTCGATTTTCAACTTTAAAGTTGAATTTTATTCTTATTTTTAGCGCAATCGAATGGGTTTCTGCGAATTTAAAATGGCAAGCAAAGTTTGTGTTTGTTTACTCGGGATCTTTGGTTTTTATTAGGATGAACAGTTTTTATGCCGACCACTCGAGTTTTTCTGAATGCTTTTTATCAAAGTGCCTGGGGGATTGGATTGGTTGGAGTTCTTCGAATGCCTTAAACATTTTAATTGTTTCTAGAAAAAACAGCTTTCCTTATTAAATTCTGTACTCTCGGTTGGTACTCGTGACTCGAATTTCCATCTTCTTTAATTTTCGGGTTCGCTTTCGGAACTTGAAGAGCTGAGAGTGAGAGGTTCCCCGAGCTCGCAGCTGCTGCTGCACTGACCTTGATTTTAATTATTTTTGCTTGGCTATGCTTTTTAATGGACCCACACACACTCACTTGTTCGAGGGGTTGGTGGGTTCTTGACACACTCCGCCCCACTTCAGATACACACACACAGCACTTTCTATGGCCGCATACAAATTATGGTGTTTTTGGAGATTTTTAAAGGTTTTTTCGTTGGCTATTCGATACGCCCCGAGAGCAGCACTGAGCGTAACCGATACCCCCAACCCGGGCAGCCAGTCAATCAGTTGGCTGGCCAGTTGGTTGCAGGTGGCGTGAAATTGTTTGTGATTTGGAGATTCTTAGAAGAAATTATCGAATAGTTGATTGTTTATCGTCGACTTAAATTTTGGGGAACTTTTTATCGCGGACTATTCCCCCAGAAATGGAAGTGCTCTGGCATTCTTTCTCATTAAATTTGTCACTTCCTAATGAGTTTTTGTCGACAATCTCGGTAATGGAACTGCAGCACCCAAGACGCAGCTGCGATAAACAAAAAAGCGGATGGAGGGTGAGCTATGCCTTCAAAAGACAAAGACCGACAATGCCAAAAGAGGAAGCGGGGAGAGAAGAACGCCACCCGATGAACGCTCTCCTCCCGCCATAGAAGGGGAACTGAAAAGTCATTGACACAAACGCACGCGAAGGGCAGAGATGCTTAATCGAATAAATTGTGCAATCGTTATCGAATCGGGGTGGGGGCTGAAATGGTATCGAGACTTACCTTCATGTCGTTGATGATTTGCTGGAAGAGACTGCCCAGCGCGGAGCTGTCGCGTTCGAGACTTAAATCCATGGTTTGAGAATTGTTTGTATCCGTTTCGATATGGGGAGATGGGGAATTAATCAATCCATTAATATTCGATTTCGTTTTCAAGAATTTCTCTGCTGCTATCGATAATTTTGATTAAACTATTCACATTTTTTGTATGATTTGTTTATAGGAAGTTTGAATTCAGTTTTCAGCTTTCGTTGGGGTTTTCTTTAGAGACATTTTCGATTTGAGTCTGTAGGAGAAAAAGAAAAGAATTAATATAATAAATAGAAAGTTCTTTTTAATAGAGATCACAGTGCTGATGTCTGGATTTTTTATCTGCCATAAAATCCAAGAAAACACATGTTGTGCTGGCCCAGTTCCCCGGTCCGTTCAACTTCCTGAATAATCAAAAAAGAAAACAAAAAGCAGCCCACGCATTTTCCAGTCATAACATAAATTCGTTTCCCAAATTTGTCTCCTCAAGCGTTGCCATAAAGAGCCCATAAATAATACCACCCAAAGCATTCAAATGAAAACTGGACGCATATTTTAAAACAAAATTATGCCTAATTCTGCTTATTAAAAGCGCCTCGAATTGAAATCCCCATCGCGATCGGTGGGGGCCGCACGTGCTGCAGTCGTAGGCGCAATAAAACCCGACATATACGGAAGATATACTACTTTAAATATAGTTTTTAAATCATCGGTTGCGATCGAAACGGAAAACGAAAGCAGCTCCAACATGTGACCCAAATCGGGGAACCGTGATTTACGCGTGACTGGCGGCCAATTAAGTCCGCGGAGACGCTAATTATTCGAATTGTAATCGGCTATTGTGATTGTAAGAGTTGCCCGCGGTCATCTAGGGGCACTCGCCCCCGCCCCCTTCAACTCCACCGGAAACTGCTACTTGCATAGTTTGAGTTATGGGCTGTCATATCGTAAATAAGCCATAAGAAATGCAAAAGACTCTTAGGGACATACAAATGGCTTTTGCAGCCGGGAGGGGGCGGGCGGGTGGGCGACGCATTATGTGACCCATTTTAGGGCTTCCCAGGCAGCCGACCACGATGAATGAAACGTGCCAACAGACGTGAATCGCTGAATGACTGACTGACAGACAGACGGCACGACAGATTGACGGACGGAAGGTGACGACAGCAGTTATATTAGTTCGATTGGTAGAATTTCTAAAAAACACACGTATTTCTATTCCGATTTTTGAGAGATTGAAATTAATGGAGACTGTATTTTCAAGTCGGTTTGGAAACACCCTAACGCCCGGGGTTGCCTTATTAGCGGGAAGTTTGTAGTAATTTAAATGGTCATTAAAACACCTCACAATGGAGATAGACAAGGTCAACGACAAAGTAAGCAATTTGTGGGCGTTGCTTCAAGTTTAATGACCCCCATCCCCCAAGAAAGAAGAAGCAGCCAAGAAGATGAAGTACTTGAAGAAGGTGTGGTGGGCAGCAGAGGCGGAGGGCATTCAAAACAATCGTAGGTTGGATTTTTCCCTCTCGCCAGCTGATGAAGTTTAAGTGTCGCCGCTCATTATGACATTGACAGCAGCTGTCAGCTGTGGGCACTCGGCGGACCCAGCAGCCGCCGCCGCAGCGACAGCGCAGCAACCTCGTCAATTAGACATTCAAATTCAAACCGAGAGACACTCAACCGTGAAAGTGCGCGCCAGAGAATCAACACACACAATGCACAAACACGCACCGCGCGATAAGCGGACAGGAGGCGAAGAAGAACCCACGAAGAAGGGAGAGGGAGAACGAGCAAAAGCTTCTGCCCAGCAGAGCCCACAATGCAGCGGGCCCCTGCCTAGGCGAAATCTACGGCATGCGTGTGCGTGTGAGTGCTGCGCGTGAGTGTGTGCGAGCGACAGAACAAGTTGACAGCCCTGCGGTGTAACGACCTCTGAAGATAAAGCAAAAGGCGGCAGAGGCGACAACACTAAGAGCAAGAAGAAGAAGCAGAGGCCAGCAAGTTTGCCGTTCACAGTGGCGATGCGAGTTTTTGTCTGTGGACTGGAAATCAATCGGAAATGTAGAAAATTAAACCCACTTGCCAGGACACCCACAAGAACAGGAACCGCAGCAGCAGTTAATCATAAACATCCGGTGGACAGACTCGTCGGTCAGTCCATGCAAATTGAAAGGCGGCTTTACTTGTTCTCGAGCGGAAATCAAAGCCGCGCGGCGGCAAACAAAGCGCGCCCGGCGCACCCAAGAAAAAGAACAACAAGAGCAGTTAGGCGGCCAGGCGGCTGCTGCCAGATAAGCCAGACGACGGCTCTCTGCGAAGACCGTTCCCACCCGCCAATCTGCACGCCATAGGGGACGGACGGCCTGGCTGACCCCAGAGTCCTCTGGCGGCCGCTGCGATTGCCTCACAAAGTTTCTCAGCGGCTGCTCCTCCGCCACCGTCTGGGGGTCACGTAGAAAATCGTGCTGTGATCTAAAAAATCTTTTATAGGCCCTGCGAAGCAGACGGGATGCAGCTTACTGTTCTGCTGCCGGATCCATCGGTAAATTACCAAATCGTGCATACGAAAAAACTCAGGTAATCCGCGGAAAGCCACAATTTAGCAAAGAGGGGGAAGCAGTTGGCCGTCCTCACGCACGAGTTGGCAGGCCAAACCGCAGACGGCGGGAGACACGCAGCCGTTTTTGCCATTCTCAGCGTGTGTGCGTTCGTGGTGAATGTCAAGTGGGGTTTTATTTTTTGGGTCACTTTTTAAATTTCGACGCATTTTAATTTTCAGTGCGCATAAATTTCACACTCTATTTACTGTTGATCTGGATTTCTGGACTCCCCCGCCTCCCATTTCCACTCGTTCTTGTGGTTTTCACGCCTGAGAAAAAACCCCCAAGAATTCTCCTCCGGGGAGGCAGGAAGTGACTCGCCAGAATCGAGGGGGCAAAGGCACTTGGGCCTGAGAATCGAAAGATATAAGAGCTCTATGATCCCAGCCGAATCTAGGATAAGCTGCGTGCGATCTTTTCGGTTTTATCGATAAACGTTTCTTTCCCCAAACCGCAAATTTCAAATTGATGGAATCTCTAGTCATGCGCAGCGCCGATGACTTTACACTTTCACCGCCCAGCACACACAGAGATCAAGGCGACGGACGGACGGCGAGGAGAAAGGAAGCGGCGCAGAAAACAAACAAACTTGCCGTCTGCCGGCGGGTCGAGGGTCGGACTTGCGCTGCTCCAACGACTCCGGCGCTGATCTCTCAGTGCGTGGGGGTTGCCGTGGGTTGACAATCGGCAGGGGAAACGCCGGGGGGACCGAAAAATAGAATTCAAAAGATGATAATCGAAGAGATTTTCATTCAGAGAAGAAAAACTTATGGTGCCCCACATGTGTGTGAATCTGTGGAAATTGTGGATCCGACTGTTTGACTGTTGCATTTTACGATTATCGCGCTGTCTCTGTCTTCTTTTTGATGTGCCCGAGAGGTTGTCTGCTTTTACTTAGCCGGGCTAATGCCGCTATATAGCACGTCATTAACCCAAATCTCCAACATGCGGGCCGGGCGTACACATGTGAGTTTAAAGAGCACAAAATGGAAATCAACAAAAGTATGAAAACAAGCACAATAAGATCGAAAATCTTAGGAAAAAGAGTTAAGAAAAAATACAACTTATCGAATTCGACAATATGTGGGGCATAAATTCGCCTATTAGGAAATATTGACATTTGTCTATCACGCGTGCGTAAAATCGATATGAGAATATTAATTTATTTATCTTATCGCTTCCAATCGGCACGTCGGACGCTCTAAGTGTTCCCCCATCCGTCTGCCAGAGATATGTTGCAATCGATAATCGATTGGCGGTTATCAAGAAAACAACAAAAATAGTGGGCAGTGACCGCAGCCACGCTAACAACCGTTACAAGCGGCCGGGCCGACTGAGCGCAGCCGAAAAAAGTAGAACACAAAAACAACAACAATTTCGCAATGCCCACGCCGACGAGCTGTCGCTGCCGCAGCCGGCAGCGCAGTAACGCCCACGATATGTTAAGCACAGTGGCAGGCCTGGCTGTCTCCCCCACCTCTTCTAGGCATAGCAAAGTCGCTGGCCGCACGTTGATGAATTTTTTGTTTTGCTGCCTCTGGAAATAAACTTTCGGCAGTTTTTTGTATGTCGGTGGAGCTGAAAACAAATTAATCGATTTGTGAAGCGATTATATCGAGCATGAGAAGGTGCACGAAGTGTGTGCGAGTGTGTCGGAGTTACATAAGAACCCATTTGAGTATACACATGTCTGGCTGCGTGTACATTCATTCATCTTCCGTTTTCAACTCTTCTCTAGGGTTACCAGCTTGCCAAAATGCTTATTACGTTTAGCTCTTTAGTTTATTTTATTGTATAAGATAAAAGAGCTTTTTATAGATTTATGACTTTTAAAATTATTATTAGAGACTTTAATAGTTAAGATTTAACAAAATACGCAGAGAGAATTTCTAGCTATTGTAGCTTTAATTTTATGGTCTGGCAACACTGTACTCATCTTTCCCCCTGCACGCTATCGCATTCAGAAAGGCATATGACACTTTTGAGGGAGAACACAGAGCTTCAAATTTCTTTTGCATTCTCCAGTTTATGTTTCGCTTTATCACCGAATGATAAAAACAAAAAGTGCCGTTATGAAATCCTATGATATGCGAGTGCTCTGCGGCCCTCGGTCGTGTCTGGTTTGTGTTCCCTGCTCATTTGGGTCCACTCCACCCCCGATGCTGTGCTTGTGGGTTGCATTCGTGTTGTTTACTGGGGCTGTCAGTCTGATTTGCTGTCTCCGACCGTCGGAGTTGTTGGCATCGTCGTGTTTGAAAAGCTTTCAAAGTGCAAACTGAACCAGCTGCTTGCTAATTTTTCAGGTCCCCCCACCCCTTTAAATAGCAACCTCGTCGCTGGCAGGCGGGCAAATATGCCTCATAAATATAATAATTTTCTAGCTTTGACACGAAAAACAGCTGCCGTCAAAGGCAAGGCTGCGACATAAAACAGCGCAGTATTTCAGGCTAATCGCTATCGGCGATTTATCGAACTCGATGACACTCGATCGCCGGCCAGGCAGAGTCGAAAGCAAAAGCCATTTGGCGGAATAAGAAAATATTAAAGGCTTACACAACCAACAGCCGCGGGCGCATAAACTCCACGCCTTGGCCAAATGCGTTGGCGATAACACGAAGAGGAAATCTCAGAATCCCCCCAGCCACCCGCAACGCACACATTCATTCATTGAAGACGACAGACGGAGCGGCAGACAGACGGCCGCTTGCAGCCGCCCATTGCGGCAATCGAATGAAAATGAAATCGTTTTGTAAGTGGGTGCCGGGCCAGCGGCAACAACAACAACAGCGATTCATACGCTGGCGAGTGAATGGCTGCAATTCATATGCCAAGAAAAAAAAGAGGCCACAATTATAAACCAGCAAACCGAAAAAGTTGCATACGAAAAAACACAATTTAAATCGCTTCAATTGCCCAACGCACTCACACACGTGCCCGCCGGCAGAGAAGATCGCGTTTTTGCTAATTTGAATTGCCTAAAAAATACCAAAAAAAAAAAAACTTATGGGCAACTCTATTGTCACTCGGCATTCCCATGCAGTGCATGGGTCCGTTATGCCAGTTTCTGTATTTGTTTTCTTCTTTGCTCCTCTTTCTCTTGCAGTTTGGCTGTTTGCCGACGACAAGAAAAACAACAACCACAGCCAAAAAGAATACGAAAACAGGCATACAGCGCTCAAGAACCGCTAGGAAGGCACAGAACAACTGGCAAGCCGGCAGCTGTTTGCGGTTATGCTGGTGCCCCCACCCCTTTTGCTATTATTTCACGGTTATTTCTTCGTGGTTTCTCGAGCGAGCGTGAATTTTAGATTTCGCCTCGCATTTGTCTAAACAAAAAATAACAATTTGTTTTTTGCAATCAACATTTTTGACCCGCCCCGGGTAACCCGGGCCCCGCACACACACACTGGGTTGCTTATCAGCCAGACGACCAAACGGAACAAAGTCGTTTGAAAGGTATGAAAACCAACCCCCCCCCCCCTGCGTACTATCAAGCCTTTCCCCACATTTTGTCGTAATGAAATTTCAAACAAACCCAAAAACGGGCGACAGAGATAAGAGAGAACCCACGGTAACGGTAAATTAAAGATTCCAATTAAATCGGAGTTATTACAAAAAAAACAACACGTCGCCTCCGATTACCACACACATTTGGGAATCTAAGCAACCCTGGGGACGTTTTTTCCTCGTATTTCCTAGGGGGGTTGGAACCGGGAAATGGAGCATATTTTGGGTGCAGACCTGGTGAGGTCATTGAACGGGGATTTCCGTAAGCAGCGCCAGCAGATTTGGTTTCGGATTCTGAGAAATAAATCTAGAAATTCCTGTTCGGCCAGCAACAGGGTCGGGTCCAGAAATCCCTCCTCTTGTTGGAGTCCTGGGAACCAAATAACTCTCAACTCGATATTGAATGCCAAGGGCACAAGGGACCAGCGGAAGGAAGGACGGAAAGGAGTAGGAAGCAGAGAATTGGAAGCCCAGAATCCTTGCACTTGCGCAAATCAAAAACAAACGCGCGCGCCACGAACTTCAAAAAGGAAGTACAAAGGCAGGAGGGGGAGGAAGCACGGCAGACGCCTGCTGCTGTGGGTGGGGGGACCTGCAGCCCTGGAAAGCGCCTCTCCCTTCGAACTCTTAATTAGTCCACTTGAAAGAAGAAACAACAACAACCCACGGGGGGGAGGGGGGCGGAATAAAAGAAAGGATACTCACCAAATGATGCACTTTCGCACGCAGGCAGCGGCGGGCGGGGGGCGGCTGCCTCTCCAAAATGCACTCGAGGCTTTTTTTCGGTGGGTCGCTGCTGCCGTCAGCGCTTAAGCGATTCTTCCCCTGCCCCTAGTGGCGGGCACTTTAAACAGCCGACGCGCTGCTGCTGCTGCTGCTGCTGCGTTGCATTCCAGGCGGCAAAAGCGCACACAAAAGAGAGCAGCGACGAAGGCAGCGCGAGAGCGAAAACAACAGCGGAGGGGAGGTGGGGGGCGGCCGGAGGATATCTCGTGCAGCCCTCGGTGTTGGCTTGATTCCCTGGCGTCTGTGTATTTTGGGCTTTGTTCAAACAAACTACCCTGACGGCCAGGCCGAATTGATCCTTGGGCTGCTCCTGGTTTTCTGCGTGTTGTTGTTTTTGTTGTAGACACCGCGCTCACTAACACAGGCACTCATAGACACACACACACGCGCGCCCAGACAGACGCTTTTTTTTGTTGGTTTCGCGAATCAAAAATTTTCAATTGGATTTTCTTTTGGCTTTCCGCTTTTATTTTGTGCACTTTTACTGTTCTTTGTGGGAGATTCGCTTTGCTTTGTGGCGGAGTACAGTTAATTTGTAATTTAACTGTTGTTCGGAACGATTTGATATTACTTTTCATACACTTTTCGTTTATTTTAGTCGTGTTTTTCTTCTACCTCCGTTTTCCCGAGTGCGTCCGCCGCCAACAGCCGATTCGAAAATAATAGCACAAGCACAAAAACAGCCGCGTCCCGTGCAACGTTCAATCGCATACTAAAACGCAAACAGCGTGACCGTTCAACTCAGCCCACGACAGAGTTGCCAAAGGCGACGCAGTTTTTATTTTCCCAAAAATGTGCGCATTCCTGTCTCAAATTTAAAAAAAATACTCTAAGTAATGCTATAGCAGAGTAAATCTACGATTTATAGTTGCTCCAAAAATATTATTAAAAATTAATGATGGGTTGCATTTCGATAAATATGAGTAATCGAGAGTGTTGTAAGTTTGGCGCGAATTTCAAAATGGCGAACTTGTTTTTTTGCGATTATTGGCAGCGTCGAACAATCAACATATATTTTATTATTTGCTCGATTTGTCCAGGTCTAGCAAGTGCTCTATATATAAAGCTGTGCAAAATGCAGGCAACAAGAAATAAAGCGTCCTTAGCCACTCGTAAATACTAAATACAAAATTCGGCTTATCACACGTCACAAAGTTCAAACTTAAACAATTTGTACAAGAATACAAGATAAATAGAGGAATTCGCTACGCCACTCGCTCCACACTCAGCTGAATGTCCTTCCGCGGCGCCACAAACAGACTGCCATTCAGGTACCGCACCGGAATCTCAGTAGCGTCACACGGAGCAAAGCGATGCTCCCTAAGCAGCGTCGCCAGGCCCACGAGCAGCTGCATTTCGCCCAGCTGGGCCGCAATGCAGCCCCTCAGCCCGGCCCCAAACGGCAGGAAGGACATGTCCGGCCGCCCACTCACAGCCGCCGGCGCGAAACGCTCGGGATCGAAGCGCAAAGGCTCTGGGTAAATGGCCGGATCACGATGTATGGCTGCCGTGGGTATCAGCACGTTATTCCCTCGGGCAATCATGAACACCGACTCGGGAATTTCAAAGCTCTTGGTGGCGCGGCGCAAGAGGAAGGAGTACGGGGAATGGAGTCGCAATGTTTCTAAGGACAAAGAAGGCCAAATGAGCAGGGAAAACAGCAGCCAAGCCAGGCAACCTCTCACCTTTGATAACCTGCCGCGAGTATTTGAGGTCCCTCAGCGACTCCACAGTCAGCGGTCCTGGCCTGAGCACGGCCTGAAGCTCCTGCCTCACGCGGTCCTGCAGCTCCGGCTGCTGGGCCAACTCCTGCAGGCAGAAGCCCAGCGTGGAGTTCAGCGGCACCAGGCCCGCCACCACGAAGCCGAAGGCCTGGGCCGCAATTTCCGTGTCGTTGAGTGAGGTTTCGCCCACGAAAAGCCGCAGGAAGTTCTCCTCTTCCGGGCCAGCTTCTTGCCGCAAACGACTCAGCTGGCTGGTCGCCAGCTTTTGGAAATAATCCACAGCCGCCTCGGTGTAGCTTCGGTACTGCACCAGCCGCGCCAGCACGGGGAACTTCATGGCCAAGTAGGACTTCCAGAAGCTGAACTTACGGCCGTACTTCAGGCTCATTTCACGGAAGTCCCGCTGCGTCCTGCCAAAGGCCAGCGAGGCCAAGGCATCGGCGTTGAACTCCCGGATGATCTGGCTCACATTCAAGGCAGCCGTGGACTCGCCCGCCTGTAGCCTCAGGCTGTCCTCCAGCCCTCGGGCCGCCTTGATTAGCTGCGGCAGCAGCTTCTTCACATTCCCAGCCGTGAACACCGACGCGCATTGGGCATGCAGCTGCCGCCAGCTCTCTCCATCCAGCTGCAGCAGGTTGCCCGACAGCGGCTCCGCCTCGGGGTTGTGGTAGAGCCCGCGCGTGGTGAAGTGGCCCGCATGGGAGACTAGGATATGGCGGACCAGGTCCAGGTCCAGCACGAGGACCAAGGGCTTCAGGCAGGCGTAGAAGCCGACGAAAGGGGCGCGGCCCTTGTAGCCTTCGTAGACGCTTTGCAGGGCTTCCTGGACGTGGCGCTGGCCGCTCACCACGCCCTTGATGTTGCCCCAGAGGAACTTGGGCTTCTCGTGCAGAATGCCGCGGCGCTTCCAGTAGCCCAGGCTGAGCTTGACCAGGACATAGAAGAGCGACAGGGCGCTGAGGGCCAGGAAGAACGAGCGACGCAGCAGGTCCATGGTCGACCGGGGATTTGGGGGTTGGCTGATCAATGGAATTCGGATTCGTCGGTTAGCAGCGGCTGGTGGTGGACTAAAGCTGCTCGCTTATCGGGTCGGCGCCATCGGCAATGAGTTCATTTTATTTCGGTTATCAGCGTTACCAGCTTTCCAGTCGACCATTTGACCGAAGCGAGGGCTAAAAGAGACAGAGAGAGAGAGAGAGAGAGAAATCAAAACTGATGAAATCGATGGCGCAATCGGCGTTCCGGCCCGCCGACTCTTTTATTTTCGAATGCTCGAGTTGGCGCTCTCCTAACGCAGTAGAATGAAGCAGAGGTTATAAGAGCTGGATTGGAAGTCCTGGACGGGCCGCCAGCCCACGTAGCCGCTGTCGAGAATCTCGTTCCTCGAGCCGGGCACTCGGTTGTAGTGCGGATCCTGCAAACAGAAACAGCCTTGAATTCCAAAGAACCGAGTGAATTTGCCGGACTCACCACAATCAGCAGCTGGACCCCCGTTGGGCCCTTGTGGAGGCCGGCTATGCCCTTGGAGGCGGTGTCGCTCAGGCCGCCCATGACTATGAATCCTTCGTAGTCCTTGAAGTAGTTGCTTATTTCGGCCATGACAGTGTCCGACGTGAGGTCCTGGGCATGCAGAATGCGGCAGGGCAGGGCAAAGAGCACGTCTATGACATAGAACTCCTCGAGGGTGCCAATCCAATCGCGGGAGCCCCGAAACGCGGGCGTCTTGTCGCCAATGCTGACCAGAATCTCTTGAATTTCCCCAATCGAGGGCACCGAGCTCTCCCACTCGCGCGCCTGTCTATTAATAATCCAGTCCACTGCAGTTTGCAGGGTCCGATAGCCGCAGCCCCAGCCCGCGTCCTGGGTGCCATCGCAGCCGTAATGAAAGTAGCGGAATTTGCCGCGCGTCCGCACGGTCACGCCCTCGGGGGGCGCAGGCACGGACACATGCAAGTCATCGAATAAAGTGTATTTATAGGTCTTCGATTCGATGTGCACGGGCTGTCCGTCTGTTGGTGGTTCACAGGTTGTGGTGGTCGAGGGCGGGTTTGTTGTCATTTTGAAATTCTCTTTACTGGCTTTCGGAATGGTCTATGGTTTTGGCCAAGTTGCAAAACACGCTCACTTACGCGCTCGAATTCGAGCGTTGGCCTCGTTTAGAATTGCACAATTTTGTTTACCTCGATTTTGCTGTGCTCCCTGCACGGATTTAGCTGCCTATGATGACTTCTTGCCTCCCTATTACTATCCTTGATTTCAGCCGCTGGACGTCCTCGAACCGCGTTTTGGTATTTGCTAAAGCTGCGTGCTCTGCGTTTTGTTTTGTGTTTCAACTGCGTTGTGCGATTTTTTAGTTGACTTGCAGCTCGCCAGTGTTGCCAATACAGCTGAAAAGCGGCTAAATTTAGCTCTTTTTAAACTCATGCACCATAAAAATCATCAATCTTTAAATCTAGCTTATTGGGTTATTAATTACTTAAGTTTTTTGTATACACAAATGTTTGTGTTTAACTCGCTTTTGCTCTTTTTCGCGCTTTCTTTGCTATTATTGATTTCGAGACCTGGCAACACCGCAGCACAGCTGACAGTCCAGAGTTGTCGTGTGAACATAGAATTTTGTATATTAACCAGGGCTGCCTTTTCAAAAATAAACGTTTTTTTTACTGTCTAGTTTAAAGAAAAACTGTTCTAATTTAAATACTCGTAATTTAGAAACATTATTTGGATCCCCACCGCCTAGCTATTAATTGTTAAAAATAAGTTTGTGGTTGCCTTGTTAATTTCAAATTTTATTTGAATTACTATATAATTAAATGTACAATATTGTGGTTGTAAATATTTGTTTGTGGTTCAACGCTCTCTTTAAATATCTACTATATACGCTTTGTTTCTTAAATAGTGCCGAATTCTGCTTAAGAGTATTAAGTAAAGTACATATCGTTAATTAATTTAATAATTGTAATGCAAAAAATGTTCGTGTTAACTTGTTGGTTTAAAATGCAACTACGGTTGTAAGTTTTAAAGTAAATTTATCATTCATTCGTTTATAAGTTTTTTTGTTTCTTTTCTTTTTTGGTGTTAATTATGCTGATTGTTACTGAGTTGCGGTTTTTGTTTAAAATTTTATAGCCTATGCGATTTTGCTGAGAGAGAACAATGAATTTGCAAATTTTCGGTAGGTTGCGAAATCTTCTCTTTTTCCTTCAAAAATATCAGTTGGAAATCCTTAAGATTAGAAAATTAAATACGTTGTGCGTGCAAATGCGATAATCGTTCTTGTTTTTGGTTTGGGCCAGCAAATTTTGCAAATAACTTATAGATATCACCACGATTGTTTTTACGTTATTGTGCTCTTAAAAATCATTCAACAGAAAAATAGTTACACATACGCTAAGTTACTAGTAAAATTATGTATTTTATGTATAATGCGGTAAAAATACGCTTGCGTCTAAAAAATACATTTTGTGGGATGTGTGTGTGTGTGTGTGTGTGCGTGTGTGTTGCTTTAACTTACAAAACTACAATCAAGTCTAAATCGAATCGTTGCTCTAAAATGGAAACTACCAACGTTGCGCGAACTTGGCTTTGTGCTTTTATTTTCCTGGTGGAACAGAAGACGCCTCGTTTCGTTTCGGGGATCTCAGATTGAGCCAAGTAAATGCATTGGATTCAAAGAAGCCTCCACGCTCGCTTACAAGGTGCAGTACTCCGTCAATATCGGTATGGACTTGAGCAGCTCGTTGATGTTGTGCTGGTCGAGGTGAGCGACCAGCTTGTCGGAGGTTTTCAGCAGATTCACGCAGTTCTGTAGGTTCTCGACAATCTCCTTGGTCATGGAGTCGGAGGATTTGCTTATCAACTCGGCCAGCTTCTTGCCCACCTCGCACTTGACGAGCTCATCCTGCAGCTGATCCGCCAGGCTGGCCTCCTTCTCCTGGCTGAGGTAGACCACAGCCAGAATGCAGATGGCAATCAAGGCCTCGTTCTGCATGACCAAATGCTGGGCGGTCAGCATGCTGACCATGGCCTCGACGGTGCCTTCGTTGGCCAGAAAGGCCGACAAGCTGCTGCGGTCGTAGTCCGCGTTGAGGGGAATTCTGTCGGCAATTTGCTCGGCGGGGGCATCCCCCTTGCGCGGCAGGGCGTAGGCAATTTTGCTCAAGTAGGCGTGCTTGATCAGCCAGGCCATCAGGCGCAGCGACTCCCCGGTCACGCCCGCATAGTCCGAGGACTTGCTCCAATGCACCAGCTGCTCGATGAGGTTCTTGTTCTTCAGCAGCTCCAGGGCGAGTTTTTCTGAAAAAGCCATAAACATTTCATAGACGTTTGGAAATATATTCAGCCTGCTTACCCTGGCCGTCCACAGTCATGCGCAGCGTGCCCAGCAGCTTGAAGACAACGGGCGGCTGGTGGATCTCCAGCATTGGCAGTATGGTCTCCACCAGACCAGCCTGGATCACGGCGTTCTTGTTCGGCTTGGGAATCACCAGGTTCCTGAGGGCACTCAGCAGGGCGTGCTGCAGGCGCACATCGTCCTTGACCCCGTTGTTCTTGGCCAGCACCTCGAGCAGTTTGTTCATCGTCTTCTCCTCCACGAAGTGGATGCAGTGGCTGTCCGTGCGGGCGAAGTTGCCCAGCGCCAGCACGCCGGTGGTCAGCAGGTCAATGTCCGTCGAGTCCAGCCAATCGACCATGTTCTTCAGCAGCGACGTTGTGTACAAATAATGCATGGATTCATCTGCAAGACACCCGAGAGTTCAAAGGGATCCTTTGGAAAAGTAAAACCGACTTACCGCCCGTCAAGATGAGCACGATGAGTTCGCAGGCCAACTTCATGAGGGCCCGGGCCTCGTTGGTGCTGGCAAGGGTTTTGTATTTCTCCAGCAGATTGTAGATGGTCTCGCACAGCCCGTCCTTGGCCAGGAGCAGCTTCACCTCGTCCGACTCGGCCTGGTAGTGCAGCAGCTCGAGGCACATCTCGGCCAGGTCGGGATTCGTGGAGGCGGACAAAATGCGCGACAGCTCGATGTTCAGCGAGGACTCGAAGTTCAAGTCCGCCACGTTCTCCGTCAAAATGCTCAAGAGCGGCAGGCTGTTGAGCAGCAGGTCCTCGTGCTGCTCCACATTACCCGCTCCGGTGGTTATGATGCGCTGCAGCTTCTCCATAATGCCCAGCTCCATGGCCCGCTTGGCCAGGCCCTCGCCGCCCAGCAGGTAGTTCGAGAGCAGCCCCCCGCGCACCTTGATGAACTGCGGGGCGTTGGCCTGGTCCTCGATTTCCATGAGGTCGAGCAGGTGCAGCAGCACCGTGTCGCCGTCCAGCTCGAGGATGAGGTCCCTGGCCTCGTCGTTCAAGTAGCAAATGTTGCCCAGGGCCCGGCAGATCTGAATCGGCAGGTCCATGCTGCCGTCCGGCGTGGGCACTTGGCGCAGGCACTCCAGGAAGGCGGCGATTATCTCGCGTTTGGTGAACTTCTTGCGCTGGACCTCGGACTTGGTGATCTCGGCTATGCATTTGGCGGCCTCCTTGCGGATGTTCGTGTCCTCGGACTGGGCCAGGCCGAGGAAGCAGTCGGCCAGCTCGTGCTTGTCGAACAGTTTCGGGTCTTTGGTGGCCGAGATCTCCGTCAGCAGGTTGGTGGTGCTGTCTGAATTCATGCTGGTGGTCTTCAGCTGCTCGATGAGCTCGTCTATTTCGGCTGCAAGCAGATAAAAGGAAGCGGGCTTAATGGCCTGAGTTCAATATTTCGGTCGCGGCACGCCAACCGCCGCCTGGCACGTGCCACCAACCACTCGACAGCCACGTGAATGGGCTTCCTTTGTGTGTGGCGGTTCAATAGCCCAAATTGAGGGGAAACAAATATGCGGAGGTCCTTGCTCCTGTTGAATTTTAATCCAATTACCAAAGCACTTGACTTCTCGCCAGCTTTAAATCTCGAACACTTTAAGGCCCGCCGGCCAGTCAATTCAAATGAGGAAAGCTCCAAAAACAGTCCAGGAAAAACCCATCCTAATGGCTTTTTGATAAGCTCACTGCCCGCCAGCTGCTTGGAAGGGCAAGTGTAATGGCCACGACAAGCGGACGGGCTGACAGACTTCGTTTTTCATTCCAGTTTCGAGTTGTCACAGTTGGCCGGTCAGGGGGGAGGAGGGGACGGTCGACTGGCTAGTTGAAAGCAGCAGCCACCCGCCCCCCAACGTCAAGTGGGCGGCGACAACAACAAAAACAATGGGGAAAACACTTCAAACCAAACACTCGAACTCGATCCTTAGTCCTTTTGGCCCTGGGGTTGTTGGTTGGTCGTTGGTCCTCAAGAGTCGGTCGTTTGGTCGGTCGAGCTGGTTTCCTTGCAGGATAAAACATTAAATTCACCCAAACGACAACACATAAAACGCAAGGGAAATGAAAACATCCCACCCAAAAATACCGCCAAGTCGACTTTGAAATACTCTACTAAATAAAAACTGTCTGGGGAGAAATAGGAAGAGACTTTTAAAGTTACAATTTGGGATTTTGTATCTTTCATTTTGATATTTAATTGTATTCTGATCTCAGTTAAGATCCCTGAGATCAGAGAAATCTGAAGGCCCAGTAAAATGTTTTAAGGTGTTTTTTTTTTTAAGCTTTTTTAAAAGTGTGAAAATGGCAACAGAACTATTCTCTCAAATATCCATAAATACAATTTATAGAAAATATTTTAAGAATTGTAAATACAAATTATCAGCGGTTAAGAAAGTCTTGGGGAAATTTTAAGCAGAAAAGTTGGATTTCGAAGGAAGTCGACGCATTGGATATAAAATTCTATAGGCCAATTTATTTTGTTTCAAAGCGAATTTTATTTTGAACAATTTCTACTTTCTATTATTTCCTTGGATTGCTGTATAACAAATCTTAATAAATTAATTGATTCTATCGCATAAATTCCTTTTAAGTATGAAATATTATCCGAATTAACTATTCAGAAGTTCCCAAATAATGTAAAGATTTAATTTGCGTCTTGACGAAGATTAAGTATTATTTCTTATGTTTTAGTTAAATAATTTAGATACGATCTAATTTTCTAAAGTTCAACAATGAAACGGTTTAGAAATTTATGTGAGATTCCTACAAGATCATTTCCCTGGACCCTCTGCCTTTGGCTTCTTAAGTTCTTTGCAGCCAAATATCTCTAAAAACCAATAAGCCCTTCTTAAATCGGAAGGAAGAGTGTTCCGAGGCAGTATAAAGAATATGACCGAAGGCATAGGAAAGAAGAAGAGGAGGAAAAGAGAAGAGAGAAATAAAAACCCAAAAACCGTTGAAGTAGAGCGGCTGCAGGCATCTCGCTGCCCCCGGCACCACCCCCCACCCCCCTGCTTTAGACTGTTGCAGTTGCACTTAAAAGCACACACACACACACACGCACACACAGGGGCATAGAGAAACGTACAACCGCAGAGCATATCGTGTAACGGGGGTAACTCCAATTGAGGGAAATTGTTGCATTTGTCCCGCTCGGCGGCGCTCCTTTTGGCCGCGACAGGTGCCGGTGGCGGTTGGCAGTCGCTCGGTCCGCCTGTCGGGCATTGAATCGGTCGGCTGGGTGTCCATTTGATTGACAGACGTCGCAGGTGCATCGGCACTTCCGCCAACCAGCCAGCCAGCCAGTCGGGTTTGTCCGTCGACCTGCCACTTTGGTATTCCCTTTTTTAGTTGGGCTGACTGACTGAATGCTGGCCGTGTTCCCCTCCCCTCCTCCCCCAACGGGAAAGACCTGCCAGCCAAGCGACGCGACGCCAGCGCCAGACGGGACCAACCGCCGCCCGCCCGCCGTTGCTGCCAGTTTGTCCGTGCGTGAGTCGATGTTTGTTTGGATTTTTCTTGTAACTGGTACTCGTTGGTATTCAGAGTATGCCCTCCAATGATGCAGCCCACCGCCCGCGCCCAGGACTCGTGTCGTTCCGCTCCGTTCCGGCGGTCGTTTCGGGGCTCCTTTTGGGCGGCTCTGGAATTCTGGGGCAATTGGTTTCTGTTGTGCGAGCGTGCATTTGGTATTTTTGGTATTTTTTTATTTTGTTTTCATTAAACGACTCACTGACTTTTGCTTAGTCATAAAATAGAAGTCGTACCCCCCCAACAGGCCGGGGAGGGGGACCTAAACATAATCAGAATATAAAAAAGGCACTGCTTTTTAGGTGGGTCAATCGGGCAACGCAAAGGTCGAAGGGGACTTTCGGAACCCACAGATTCAGTTCGTACCCAAAGGAAGAGGTATTTATATTTTCAAAAGCCTCCCACTCATAAATCATAAGAAATTAAGGTCAAATTATTTTGTATTCATTCAATATCTGACAGATATTAGCAACCCTATGATTAATATTGGTTCTCTTTAGGTCTGGATAAGTTTAAAGTTTAAGAAGATAATTAATAAGAAAAACTAAAATCGAATATGAATAATGCTGCATATACATATGAACAGGGTTATTATTTCAAGAAAAAAACCTCTTTAAGGATTGGAAGGGGGCGGGGCAATTACAGAGCGGATCACCGATCAGACGGAGCAAAACTTAAGCGTGTAACATAAAATCTTTATTCTGCCTGGTTTCATTTTAGAGATCTTTGAAGAGATTATCAATCGCATCAATATCATCATTTCATATCCTTGTTTTTGAAAATCTCGTTCTCTATATCCTATCATATACATCTTAAAACCGTGAAGAAACGAATTTAGCTTTAAATTTAGGAACTCCAAAGATTCCACATTCAACAGCTTGACCAGTTCTTAGGAACAAGATGATTTCGGTGATCGACCGACCCAGGATCGTTCAAGAAGTAAGTGAAAGTAAACGCATTAAGCTTGAGATTTACGAACCCCCAATATTCCATTAAAAAATGGTAATATTTGTAGGTCAGTTCTTAGAAATAATGTGAACCTTTAGTGTCCTATTGAGAACCCGTAGGATAAGAATAAAATAACCTTACATATCATTTTCCGAAAGTTCGTCCAGAGATTTAGATGTGGAGATGGTTTCCGAATGAAATACGATTGGAATTTATTTAAATACTAGAATTAACAGCCGATCTTGAATAGACAACAAAAGGCTCGGTCGCATAAAAAATAAATCTGAAAACCTACATGTGGTATAAGCGGAGATCGTCAAACGCTAATGCATCAAAATTTCGTTAATCAACCGACCCTGGATCGTTGCAGCAGGGAGTGGAGTGCGTTTCCCGCCTACAAGAACTCCACTTTGCCGGCCGACTTGTTCTCGAGCATCAAGGTATTCTGGATCGTCTGCCCCATTTTGAAGAGGTGGTAGCACGAAGGCGTGGGGATCTTGAGCGCGTGCGTATGGAGCACAGGATTGTTCACCAGCCGGGCGCGCTGGATCATATTTTCCCCTGGAAAAGTGATCGAGAATTAGCTCACCGCACCGCCAGGGACACTCGGACTCACTCAGTTGGCGCTCCTGCTTGCAGTTCTGCCGCAAGTTCACCATATAAAGAGCCTCGATTTCCCGCTCCAGCTGCTCCTGCTGCGCCGGCGGCCAGTGCTCGGCGAACTCCGAGGATATATAAAAAGGCACCGCATGCTTCTCCGTCAAGCGACGAATGTTTTGCGTGCTGCTCCGCGGTTTCATGAGAAAAAGAAAGTGTCTCATCAATTTCAGCATAACGCTGGCACTCACATCGCCTACCTGGTCGGCATGAAGCTGTAGTTCGGCGTCGAGGATATGAAGTGCAGCGTTATGAATATAAACACAATCGTGGCCGCCACCCCCACGATGATCTGCTCCACCTGGTAGAGGTTCTGGCTCTGCGGCACCCTCAGGTTGGCCGGTCGATAGGGCGGACGCCAGGGCGGGACTTCGGAGTCCACCCACGGATCCTTATCGAACCACTGGCCCTCCGAGGGCGGGCTCTCCTCTTCCTGGCTGCTGGCCTGGCCTGGGTTTTCCTCACTGACCTCCGCGTCGCTCTCCTCGCCGCTGATTTCCGGCCGGCTCTGGTCCCGGCCATCGCACCCCCCCAGGGCCGAGATCATGTTGTACTCGACGCGCTTCCGGTCGTCGGTCAGAATGTTGGCCGCCTCGCTGATCCGGTAGAAGGCCTTGTCCGCCCCGGGCGCCCGGTTCTTGTCTGGGTGGAGCCGCAGCGCCAGCCGCTTGTACGCCCGCTTCACCTCCGAGAAGGTGGCCAGCTTGGAGACCCGCAGCACCTCGTAGTGGTTGCGGCACCTGAGCACCTTGAGCACCACGTCGTGCATCTCGAGGGTGAAGTTCTGGGGCAGTCCGTTCGAGTTGGTGGTGGGGCCGATCACCTGCTGGGGGTCGGTCTGGACCCGCAGGCGCAGGATGATGTTCTTGAGCTCCATGAGGCCCAAGGTTTCCTGGTGATCGCGGCAGTGGTTCAGGCCGTCGTTGACCACGTAGAGGGCTCGGTTGTAGTAGCCGAGGCTGAGCTCCTGGACCACCTGGTCGATCCAGGTGTTGGCAAGGGGCTGGCGCTTGCGGCCCGGCATCGTGGGGAGGGGGGTGGTGGGTTTCTTTTTCCTTCCTCCTTGGGGCAGCGTGTGGAATAATCCGAAATTTGGTTTTTGGGTTTTTTTTTTTTGGTTTTTGTGTTTGTAGAACTTCGCGAAGGGAACTTTGAATTTTGTCATGTGATTTTTATGCCGAAAGCGAAAGTGGCATAAAGGATAATACCGCTTGGATGCGAGGGTCTGGGGGGTGTGATTTTCTGGACGGAAGTTTAAAAGGATTTCCGGTTTTCAAATCAAAATAAAGAGTTTACAGAAAGCAACAGGAAATTAGGATAAATAAAAAGCGAAAACAATTTTAACCTTCTCTGAAAAAAAACACCCGGTGTACTGTAAAGCCAAGCAAGGAATTTTTGTAACTACTGATTCCCTAACTCCAAAACGTCAAGTATTATAACAAAATAAATGAACTTTAAGCCAAAGGACACATGTTTCCTTCCCCAACCTTAAACCTTGGATAAGGTTTTTCAAAATTACTCACAGTCAGACTGGGAATTATGCGGGTATCTTGGGGACAAGGCAACCGAACCCCACAAATTCCAAAACCTGTGGGTAAGATTTCCTGGGCCTTATAAAGGGAAACAAATACGAAATACCAGGAACTTTGGTCTGTCGAATATCTGAATTAATTTCTAGAACTTGATACCATTTGTAGGCTTACTAAGGACTGGGATAATACTATCTTATGGTATATTCAGTATAACATTATATAAGAATAGCTTAACCTTTGGCAGGAGAAAACGCGACGAATGGTAAAAGCCGGTTAGCATTTCTCGGTCCCATTAGATCTCTTTTTTGATCTGATATAGATCATAGGTTCCCCCACTTCCTAGTATGTGGGTTAGTCAGTTGCCAGAGCTTTATCAAAGAACATATGGAACCCAGATTACCAGACACCTAAACCAGGTACTTGGATTATCTTTGAATCGCTAGTGAGACGCGTCACTCGCAACCTCTTTAGATCTTCACTTTTAGGAATATATATATTCGTATAGGATATATTTCTCTTCACAAGATATGAACGGGATCTTTATTGCTTCTTAAGGAACTTATATTTGGGAATTTGATTCAATTGCAGAACAAAAGTCAAGGCACAGAGTGGATATTATAATCCCAAGTTTTTATACCAAAGACTTTATATTTTGAAAGACCTGGGATTCTTACGAAAGCTATAAGCTTTTTTAATCCCAAAGACTATTTGGAAAATCTTTAAAGTTCTAACAATTCTTTAAAGCTTCCTTAAAACTTACAAACTCCGAGAATTCCTTAAGTTAGCGGGTGGAATAATATAAATCCGGGGTCCTCCCCAAGGAAATCTCAGCTTGCTTTGTAGGAAACTTTTGCAGTTAATTGAAATTAATTTCGGCGCCAATTTGAATAGAGACGAAGGAAACTCATTTACAGAGCTCCCCCTCCCATTATCCCGAGCAAGAAAGGCGAAAATCTTATTAGCAATAAAAAATGGGCCACCGGCAGCACAGAAAGGGGAAGACGAACTACCCGAGCCACGGCGAGGGCTGGGCACAAATTCCTTGGCCTAAACTGGCCGCTAATCTGGGTAATCTCCGTGAAATGAAAGAGAGCAGCCGAAAAAAGCACAGCCCAAAATAATCATAACAATAAAGAAACCCCGACCCACGCAGGGCAAGGCAAGGAGCGGCCTGGGCGGCTGGGGAGGCTGGGCAACTGATATGCCTTATCGGGAAATGGCCAAGGCCGCAGCGGGGGGTGGGGGTGGGCCGAGCCACCCCCGTGAATGCAAAAGTGTCGAAAGACGCGCGTCGCCAAACTGCAGACACAAAGGACCAATTAAAATCTAAAGTGGAACTGAAACACGTAGAGGACACCCGCCGCCGGGGGTGGGAGGGGAGTTGAGCTCCGTTGGGCACAGCTGGGGTCGCCGGCCCGTTATGTCACCCCCGCCTGGCGGTGGTGGTGGTGGTGATGCGAGCAACGTGAATATTCATTTATTAATGCACGGGACGCTGCTGTTGCCCAATGGCGAGCGGGGAGCGGGGCGTGGAGCCTGCGGCCTCTTAATGGGCTGCCCGGCCGGACGGCGGGCACGAGTGGCCGCCGTGTGGTGAGATATGAAATTTTGATTAGATCGGTTAAGTGCGTGTGTGATGGCCAATTGGGATAAAGCCCGGGGATTATGGCCCACACTGTTCTTTTAAATAGCCAAAGCCCGTAGACTCTCGGGCGGGGGCGGGGGAGGGGGCTAGGAAAACGCGTAAATATTGATTTTTCACACATGACTCCCCCGGATGGCGCGGCGGCTGCGGCTGCGGCTGAGAAGCGCAAACAGACCCAGAATGCACCTGATCTCCACTCCCCCCTCCCCCCTCTTCCCTTCAGCGAGGCATAACAAGCAGCGACTAGTCGACGGGAAATGTAAGAAGCATAAAGAAATAAACACACACACACACACATGAGAGCGAGAGAGATGAGCACCTGGACGCGGAGTGGCGCAACTGCAACTCCATTGGCAGAGGGCACAGGGTGTGAGGAGCATGAAGGGTCGTGGGGAGCGCGGATGAGTTCATAAAATCGCGCTGGCTGGCGTTTTGTTTATGTTACCAAGCGAGCGTTGCCCACACGGCCCAGCGGCCGCGGTGATTGTGAAAATTCCGAAATGTGCAGGCTTAGCAACTGGCCGAGTACACGCGGGCAGACGCACACGGGGGCTGCTAAGAATAAATGAAAACTTAATTTTATTACTCACTGGCCATGTTGAAGTCGGGATTGCTTGGTGGCGTCGATGATTTGCCGCTGATTTTGTTGTTCTTTTGCTTCCGTTTCGTGGAGGAGTTGAGGCACAGAGTGTGAGATTTAATGCACTTTCGTGTGGGTTTTGGGCTTTTTTTTCATATAAATAAATATCAAACACTTCACTGCACACGCAATTTGTGTCGCGCACTAGTCAGAGCGGAGAATTTTTAGTGGAATTTCGATTTTCTTATTTTATCCGCGTCCGCGACGTTCTTAACGCGAAGAACCGCAGCATCGATATAACGCGGGCCAGCCTATCGACTCGCCTATCGGAAATTCTTCGATACCAACTAGCCGAGCTATCGAGTAATGCTGTTTTGTCTGATAATGCCAAATAGCTTTGGGAACAGCTCAACTTTATTAAATACAATTATCACCGCTTCTATGAACCCATGTAATCAATTTGCTGAGCAAATGTGTTCAGTAATCCCAGTGCGGACACTTAAGTTGACCAAGCAAAACTGTAAAGTAAAAAGTTAAAACAGGACACTTAGCTTGATAAGATTGAATTATTGTTCTCTTTTTTTAAACTCCAGAAGAAACAGAGACGGGATTATTTCAAATATTTTTGTTTTTCTCCAAATCACCCCTGTGCAGTATCGATGTGTTCCTTAATTGATATATCGATACGACATTGCCATCCCTAGTTCTAGCCATGAGTTGTTGTTGTTTGGCGTGTTTGGTGAAATGAGTTTATAAAAAGGTTTTAAGATCTGCGTTTTAAGTGACAAGCTGGATTTAGAACTAAGCCGAAATGCGGCCAATGCATTGCTGAAGCGTTTCGTGCAGCCAACGCGTACACGGGGCACCAGACAAAGCACTCAATCGCCGATTGGTGCGCCGATTCCACGAGACACTTCCGTTCTTTGGCTGCAGTAACCACAAAGCTTGTAAAATTGGCAAAATAACTAAAAAAGAGCAGAGCACGAAGATGCCGCCCGCGTCAGCGGTGAACAATTCAAACAATGCGGCCGTCCAGGCAGCGAAAGCCGAGCGGGCCGAGAAATTGCGCCAGGTAAGCCCCCCTGCCTTCAATTAACCCAACAAACCAATTTAAATAATTCCTGCATTCTTTCTTTCCAACAGAAGCTGAAGGGCTTCATTGTGGAGGAACGTCAGCGCAGGCAGGAGGGTAAGTCGGCCATCATCCCAGCAAAAGCATACTAATTTTAATGTCCTCCCCAGAATACGAGGCCCAGTGCGAGGAGCTGCGCCTGCGGAGAGAACGCGAGGCCCGCGAACGAGAAAACGCGCTCAATCTGGAGGACACACGTGGCGAAATCAGCAGGCTCGACGAAAAGCTAACCGACCTGCACAACCAAAAGCACCAGCTGGTCGTCCAGCTGAAGAAGGTGCTCAACGAGGACGAGACCCGCAAGAAGCAAATCAAGGAGAAGGAATGGTTCGCCAGCATCCAGGCAGCCGACGTCGGCCGGGAGTACCTCATGCCGCCCATCCGAATCCAATACCACCAGCTCCCCATGCTGCAAAAGGTAGCCCGAAGCCAGCCTCCTCCTCTTCTTACTCACGTTCGTTTGCCTTGCAGCCGCCGCCCGGAAACAACCAGTCAGCCAAGCGAGGACGCAGCCCGTCGCCGCCCAGCCAACACCAGGCCTACTACAAGAGCGCCGCCAACTATGCCCCCCAGAGTAAGCACCGCCAGGCCCGTGACCCAGTGACTGAATCATTCGATTAGGCGCACTCTCTCAGTCTCAATTCTAACCCCGCTCAGGCACACCCGACTTATCATTTCATTATTTGTTTACAATTGATTCGCAGAACACGAGGTTGACAACCGTCGTGCCGCGGACTATGCTAGATTTTCATGGAACAGTAAGAACCACTAATCCAACCCCATCGCCCCGAACCCGGCCCGGCCCCCATTGATGCTCGTGTCTAACCGCTGGTGGTGTTTGTTGTTTCTTGCAGAGTCCACGGCCCCGTATCCTGGCACGGGAACGCTCTACTACCACACAACCACAGCGCCGCCCACCACCCAGCATCAGGCCGACGCCGCCCGCCTCCAGTCCATCTACAACTACAGCCTGCCGCTGCGGCCGGCCTACCACGTGGAGTTGCAGGCCGGCCCCAGTGGGGCGGTGGGCAAGCCGACGGACCTGCAGACCTCGAAGCAGCCCATGCAGGTGCTCCACATCAACCTGGACCAGCCGCCCATTTCACAGTCCGACCTGGTGGTCCAGGCTGCCGGCGGGCTGTCTGTGCAGACGTCCAAGCCGCAGGTGACCATGGAGAAGCTGCCCGAGCGCTACCACATCGAGGTGAAGCACGACGGCTCCCAGCCGCCGCACCTGCTCTCGGAGAGTGGCATTTACAAGCCGCATTTGGGGGACTTGCCGCTGCATCCGAATGTCCTGCAGATCAGCAGCAACCCAGCGCCGGTGAGCTTGCCCGTCTCCCCTCGTTAAACTTTTCTGGATTTAAAGGTTTTTTTGTTTTTAGAGTTCGAAGGCCAGCGGCAGCATTACTCAGGGCTATGCCCCAGTCCGTGGCGCCCATGCCGCCCAGCAGCTGACGATGCTGCCCGGCCAGCCGGGCAACCCGGGCTCGGCGCCGCCCCCGCCCCCCGGCCAGCAGCTGCACTACGCGCGGCGGTTGTACTAGTAATTCCTTTCCGGACTAAGCTCCCCTATTCTATGGTTATGAATACGATTTTAAACTGGAGACAACGACTGCCGGAGGCGCCCCCCGGGTGCTCGCAGTTTGCATGAATAAACAAACGCAAAACGAACAAAACCCAAACGCACGGGGAAATTATCACCGGCGCCGATAGCGGAGTCCGGCTGATTTATTGGCACTTCCACGATAACCACGGCTAATTGGTTCATCCAGCTGGCTGCGAAATTTATAGGCCATGGAAATGTCCATGGCATTTTGGCTCGAATTCGGTTCTCGATTCCTCGGGAACTTAACTCCTCATCCTGCTTATAAGCTGAGATTAGATTGGGATCCCTCGCTCTTTAGAAATGATGGATGAAAAACGATTCTTGAGAGATCTTATAGATAACAAGAGATCATCTTTTACCCCATGATATATAATATTCTGGTCTATATCTTTGTACTCGAACCCTGACAAGTTTTGGGGCATTCGGTTCCTCGGGAATTTAAATCCACCTTCCTGCTTATAAGCTGAGATTAGATTGGGATCCCTCGCTCTTTAGAAAGGGATGGGATGATCCCATCCATGAAAAACGATTCTTGAGAGATCTTATAGATAACAATAGATCATCTTTCACCCCATGATATATAATATTCTGGTCTATATCTTTGTATGCATAGTCCATGAAAGTCCCCATGGCATTTCGGCTGGAATTATGCAAAGTTTTGGGGCATTCAATTCCTCGAGAACTGAACTCCTAATCCTGCTTATAAGCTGAGAATAGATTGGGATCCCTCGCTCTTTAAAAAGGAATGGATGAAAAACGATTCTTGAGAGATCTTATAGGTATTATAAGAATAGATTGTATTTCACCCCATTATATATAATATTCTGGTCTATATCTTTGTACTCGAACCCTGACATGTTTTGGGGCATTCGGTTCCTCGAGAATTTAAATCCACTTTCCTGCTTATAAGCTGAGATTAGATTGAGATCCCTGCTCTTTAGAAAGGAATGGAGAGACCTTATAGATAATATAACAATAGATCATCTCTTATCCCATGATATATAATATTCTGATCTATATCTTTATATGCATAGTCCATGAAAGTCCCCATGGCATTTCGGTTCGAATTATGCAAAGTTTGGGGACATTCGGTTCCTCCAGAACTTAACTCCTCATCCTGCTTATAAGCTGAGATTAGATTGGGATCCCTCGCTCTTTAGAAAGGAATGGGATGGGATGGATGAAAAACGATTCTTGAGAGATCTTATAGATAATATAACATTAGATCATCTTTCACCCCATGATATATAATATTCTGGTCTATATCTTTGTATGCATAGTCCATGAAATTCCCCATCGCATTTTGCCTCGAACTCTGACAAGTTTTGGGGCATTCGGTTCCTCGAGAACTTTACTCCTCATCCTGCTTATAAGCTGAGATTAGATTGGGATCCCTCGCTCTTTAGAAAGGAATGGGATAGGATGGATGAAAAACGATTCTTGAGAGATCTTATAGATAACAATAGATCCTTTCACCCCATGATATATAATATTCTGGTCTATATCTTTGTACTCGAACCCTGACAAGTTTTGGGGCATTCGGTTCCTCGAGAATTTAAATCCTCCTTCCTGCTTATAAGCTGAGATTAGAGTGGGAACCCTCGCTCTTTAGAAAGGAATGGGATGGAAAACTGATTCTCATAAACCGCACGGTTCTTCAGAGATCCCACAATAGATCATCTTTCACCCCATGATATATGATATTCTGGTCTATATCTTTGTACTCGAACCTTGACAAGTTTTGGGGCATTCGGTTCCTCGAGAATTTAAATCCACCTTCCTGCTTATAAGCTGAGATAAGATTGGGATCCCTCGCTCTTTAGAAAGGGATGGGATGGGCAACTGATTCTCATAAACCACACGGTTCTTCAGAGATCCCACAATAGATCATCTTTCACCCCATGATATATGATATTCTGATCTATATCTTTGTATGCATGTCTACACTTTTGCTCTCTCGCGCCGCTGAATCCGTACGACTGCACGTCTGGAATGGATGCTCCGTCGGGCAGTGGATGATATAAGCTTTTATTTATGATCTAAAAAACAGATCCACACGAAATTCTCAAGAATCTCATAGAAGTGCATATTTGATGAGTCATTGAGAGATCTATACCTGCGGTTATTTTCGTATGAAATTATATAGAAGCTATAAAGCCTGATCACGATTTGTAGGGTCGCCTTTCGAGTTCCGATGAACTGAGCTTGTGTGGCCTTAAAATTCCCACGTTTTTGCCGCATCGGCAATTACGGGGATTGCACTTGAAACGACTTAGAGATAATTCGCCTACTTAACGGTAAATTGCTCGCGAGTGACGTCATCATGGAACTGCAGTTGAATTTCTCCCGCTGGGACCTTCGCGAAATATGAAATACAGGGGGGGGGGGGGTGAATGCTTCCGGCCGTAACAAATTGGGGACGGTGATTCACTCAAGTTCGTTAAAATGCCAATAATTGAACTGGTGAGGGGGAGTGGTGAGTGAAGTGCCGCCGTTCTGGGGGTCGGGGGGAAGTCAATTTCCATATGACCGTAGGGTTAATTGTACATTGCGCAATTGTTAAAGACAAAAGCCACTCCGGCTTCCAGTTCGATACCGAAGATGAGCGTCGTAACCCAGGCAACCCCACGTAATACAAGTTTCCGTATGGAGTTTGTTTGGGTGCTCGGGGTTCGGGGGATTACGTCAGATTACAGGGGGGCACGTAAACCAGTTTGTGTTGTTATTGTTTTCGATGTCATGGCTAAGCTATTTTCCATTTCGATTTGCCAATCAACTCTGCAATTACCCAAAGGGAAACCCTGCAAAGGCCACCCCCACCCCCCACACACACTCCTAAATCAAGACTCAACGGTAAACGAGTGCGAGCGAGAGGCGAAGAGAACCAGTTTTAGGGTGGCCAGGTATCCGCCGGTAGGCCTGAAAAATACAGTTAAGTTTCGAATGCCAGAGAAGAAAAAACAAAACAAGTTTTCTCACCAACCTGCGCCGCACTAACTGCATTGCTCGAGATGGCGACGTGGAATCGCCAAGTGCCAAGAATAACAATGGAGGGTTATTCAATTAATCCCTCCAACACCTGGCTAAGTGCTAGAGTAGCTTAGTTTTTGTTTGTGGGGCCCAGAACCGAGTCATTGCCAGCCAACTGGGTCGGGGTCGGGGTTGGGTGGGGGTAAAGTGAAAATGAAAACAAAATTCGAATGTTTTGGCATCTTTTTCCACCCAAAACGTCAACAAGCCGCGCCAGTCACCTCGCTCTGCCCGCGCGTGTGTGCGAGAGTGGGCGAGCAACAGGCGGTTGCGAGAATGACGACACGGCCGGCGCAACTGGCCCGGTACGAGCATCCATTGGCTGCGCCAGCGATCTCAGTCTGTAACGACGCGGCAACGATTGCTAACGTAGCGCGCTAGGCCCCAAACGGGAAAACAACAGAAAAAGGAAACAACAAAATAAAGTGAGTGCGCGCGCAGTTTCTCAAATTGCCTTGGCTGTGTGCGTGCGAGTGTGTGTGAGAGCTTTGGCCAGTGTTGTCATGCGACCGACGGGCGACGATCATTCGATAGTCTAGTCGTTTCATTCACTCCCAGGGCGGTGCAGTTGTCGAAGTTGCCGTGGGCAGCGAGCAGAGGCCAAAGAGTGCTTTGTTTTTGTTTTCGGCGGACGGCGTTGCTTGGAAAAGTCCGACTAAAAACAAAACGACTGAAAAATATTTATAATCTCACGAACGAAGACGGCGCATACGCCAACACCCATACAGATATATAGCTTTGCTTCAACGCCGCTGCTGCCGATTGTCGCTTTCCGTTGATTGAAAAGTAAAAATTCTGATGTCATACAAAGAAATCGATTAATTTGTGCAACACCGCGACAAACCTCCGCAAAGATCTAATCCAGCCTCCCTCCCCCCCAGGCGCTGAGCGTACTTAAAATGGAACAGACGAAAAGTTACCTCCTGGCAAAATATCAGGGATTATGTAATTACATGGAACGCGACACAATCGGCACCGAGCTGGCCATCTACGGCACCTCCACCCTGATGCTCATCGTGGCCTACGTCAAACGCAAGCCAGCCTACCTGGTGCGCCAGTTCAAGCAGCCCTCCCACATCCCCGAGCGCATCATCAACGAGCGCGTCATGCACACGGGCCAGATCAGTGGCATCCAGCAGCGCGATCAGGACACCCTGCTCCTGATCAAGCACCGCCCACTCATCCCGATCTTCACGAGCCGCAAGCAGCTGCTGCCTGTCAAGCTCCCTGGCGTGCGCGTCAACGCCAACGGTTACTCCTGGCTGCAGCAATGCCTTGTGGGCCGCGAGGCCACCTTTCTGCCGCTTAACAAGAGCCAGAAGCAGGACTTCGTGGTCTGCCAGCTGTGCCTGGTGCATCCGCCCAAAGGCAATCGCCTGCTCGATGTCTCCGAGACGCTGCTGAAGCTGCGCTTCGCCCAGTACGCCCAGGATGTGGCGGCGGGCGTCAAGCGCAACTCCAAGTACTACCTGCATTTGCGTGCGGTGGAGACCTCCACTGCCAGCAAGGAGGCCTGGCTGAGCTGGGCTGCCCGCTATCCTTTCGTTTGGCGCCGCCTTACCGAACTCAGGGCCAAGCTGCTGCCCAAGGAGAAGCTGCTGCCGGAGCTCGTGCGCTGAGCGCGTCCCCCTGCCCCGACAATGACTTGTAAATTTCTTAGATCCCTAAGCCCCGCCCGAAATGCACGAAGTTCTAGGTGTTCTTTTGTTTAAACAATTGTTCATATTTTTCGTTTCGAATTCGTTGCCATGACATCACTGCCAGAGTGTGCGTGTGTGTGTGAGAGAGAGAGAGTGAGAGTGGTTCTAACGGTTTCTTTGTGCGCGGCCAGGTGGACACGCCTGGTTGACGAATCTCTTCCAAAATGAGCTGCGGAATCTCAATGGTCAAATATATCCTCTTCCTCTTCAATCTGCTGTGCTCGGTGAGTGATCTTTTGGATATAAGTTCCCGTTTCGGGAGGACGGGTTGGGTGGCCATAAAAATTTGAATTCAATTTCGGCATTTTGGAGTGGGCAGTCGAAAGTGTCTGTCAGTCCAGTCCAGTTAATTTGGGCAGAAATAATTGGGCTATGACGTCACGTTTCTTACACGGCAAACGAGTTTCTTTGTGCCTGGAATTGTAAGCGCCTTGGAGGCCAACCAGTGGGGTGGGGAGCCGGTTTTTGTTTTCGTTTGGCCAACTTCTAACTTCCACTGGCTGGGGCGAGAAGTCTCTGAACTGAACTGTACTTGGCCAAGTTAACATGTCCGCCAATGGGAAACCAGTTATTCAAAAGGGTAAACAACGCAGCCGTTCCGTTGGCGATTAAGAATTTTCGTAAGATTTTATTTTTATTTCCAAACGCATACGAAATTCTTATAATTTATGTGAGCTTATTTATATTTTAATTCCATAATCCATTGATTTATTTAAAACTCGAGGCAGAATTTTCTTCCCAGTTAAATTTTTAAAAAGAAAGAAATTTTTTTTTAAGCTTTTATTATTAAAAATCTATTTTTAATTTCCAAGCTAGGAGTTTTATAAAGTATTTAAATTGATCGTCAGATATTTTTCCTTTTAATTTTCAGAGAGAAAGAAATTTTTATTTTAAATTCTTTTAAATCATTCAGTCAAGTTTTTTTTAACTTCCAAGCCAGGAATTTTAAAAAATTCATCGTCAGATAATTTTCCCTTTTAATTTTCAGAGAGAAAGAAATCTTTATTTTAAATTCTTTTAAATCATTCAGTCAAGTTTTTTTTTAACTTCCAAGCTAGGAATTTTAAAAAGTATGTAAATATTTTTTAAAGAGAATTTTAAGATCTTAAATTTTAAAAAAACCTTTAAGCGATATTATTCAATGTCATGTCTCGTTTCCATTTATTGTTAGGAAGGCATTTTAATGCCTTTGTGAATTTCGTAAGATTTCTTGCCACCCCTTCATATTTCGTTGGATCTTTCATAAGTCTGGAAAATTTCAAGGAAATCTTTATTTCGCCCCTGGGAACGTGACCTAAACCATCCCAATGGCGCTTTTTATATTTCATCTGGATGTAAACGCTTTTCACAGTCGTAATTTGTACTCGAGTCACGCAGGGGCGCATTTTGTCTGGGGGACCCCAACGCCCTCGCCTGCCCCACCCCCGGGCAGCCGCCCCCAATGTTATATTACGAAATTACATGCGAGCAATGCGAACGCCCCACCCACGCCCCCGACCACTAAATATAGCCGCCTTAATTAAATTTGAACTTGAGGCGCATTTCACATTCCGTCGGACAGTCCCTCAAAAATGGCAGTCAAAATTTCCAGTGATGTTGGGCGGCAAACTTGAACTCGTTTCCTCGGGTCGGCAGGTCGGTGGGGCGTGCCCCAGTTTCTGGGGCCCCGACGACGTCGGCTGTCTATATGCCGACTTTCGGCAATTTGTGGGGTTCAATTGGACACGTAATCAGCATGCTAATGGGTTAATAAGCGAGTTCATCTCGTCTAGTTTTTCATTCATAAACCACAAACACAAATTTCATTATAAAGATCGGAACAACCCAGCAGAGACGGTGGAAATTTTAGGCCTTATAGAGGGAAAAAACCCGATACCAGTTACCAATGACAAATCAGTTTGCTCTGTCAATTTGTTTACTGTTCTCTGTATTTGCTAACCGAATTACCCGATAAGCCGATAAGCAAATTCGTGGATACAAAGATTAAATTTGCACCCTTTTTTGGGGGACAGTAGCAGCCGCAGTTCAAGTTCAATGCCAGACTTTTCTTTCTTATCTTTATTTCAAATATCAGTCGGCTGAAGTTAAGGAATATTTAGTTTAAAGAAGAGAATTCAGTTTCAATGTATCTCTCCTTTTAAGTTCCATGTCACCCAAGCTGCCATCTAACTGCCGTTATTTTTTCGAGGCGCAATGACAAAATTTGACAAAGCTTTTGCATGAAAGCTTTCCCCCATCCGTCAAATAACCCAGAGAACATTGCGGGAGCAGTTTCCGTTACAAAAGCCAATTAAAATTGTTGCATTATATATTTATATTAACCTTTTAAAGAAAATACTTGTATATTGTAAATTTCTGTTCACCTAAATTCAAGTTTCCTTTAAAGTTTTCTATAGATGAGTTGTTGTTATCTTTTTAAATATTATTCTTGCCCTGTAAAGTCTCAAGATTCCTTTAGATTTTAAAGGCAATATTAATTATCCCTCTTCTGTGTTCTTCTTTTAAGTTTTCTCAAGTTTCACAGACAATTTTATTCTTGCTCTGTGAACTTTAAGAGACCTTTGAATGGCATTATAATATATTCTTTCAACGTGATCCTTTTTTAAGATATGCGGCATTTTGTTGATCGTGTTTGGTGCGCTGCTGTTCAGCAACATTCACAACATCGATGACTTCGCAGAGGCGCTCAGGACGCAGCAGGTACCGATCACGATGATCGTGCTGGGCACAGTGATCCTTCTGATTTCCTGGTTCGGCTGCTGCGGTGCCATACGCGAGTCCTACTGCATGTCCATGACGGTAAGCCCAGCAAACAGGCTCAGTTTCGCCATCAAAAACACTTCGAATCCTTGCAGTATTCGATTCTGCTGTTCGTGCTGATGATCGGCCAGCTGGCCCTGGTGGCCTACATGTGGGTGCAAAAGGACAAATACCTCCAGATCATGGGCGATGTGGTGGAGAAGGCCTGGGAGCGCCGCACCCGCAAGGCCGACTACATGGACGCCATTCAGATCAGCGTAAGTTTGGATGGTCAACAAAGCAAATACCGATCTTAATCAATCTTTTTTTGGCTTAGATGAAATGCTGCGGCCGCTACCGTTATACGGATTACGCCTTCCAGGGCGGCTACCCGCCCTCCTGCTGCAGGGACACCAACAACTGCCGCGCCGAGAACGTCTACACGGTGGGCTGCAAGCAGGCCTTCGTCGAGTTCTGGGACAAGAACAGCGACATCATCAAATACACCGGCCTGGTTATTGCTGCAATTGAGGTGGGCGTGACCGCCGCCACGCCGAGAGAGTTTCAAATTTTTATATTCTTTCATTTTCTTGCAGTTTGTGGGCTTCGTGTTCGCCTGTTGCCTGGCGAACAGCATTCGGAACTATCGCCGTCGAGCGGCCTATTAATCGGCGCCATTAATCGATACACTTAACCATCGATAATCCAACGTACAACTTTCAATGGCCATTAATCTAACAATCTCAAATTAGATGACAACCCACCCATGTTCAATTCGTGCTAATTAATGTGTGTTTTTTTTTATTATATTCCCCGATTGTACAAAATAAATTTACACATCAACGAAAGTATTGCGCTACAAATAAAACAAATACACTAAGATTAACTCGGGCTCTTTGGCACTACCGAAATTTGCAAATTCCACGGAAATATGGCCAGCAATTGGGGCCCATCGACTAATCTTTAGTGGGTCCGGTCTTATCGAAAGGGCGTTTAGTTTCGCCTGCCAGCTGTCTTTCCTGGGAAACAGCCGGCGTTTCTCGGTGCAAAAATAATCAAATCTGCCAGCTTAGTGGCCCCTCGACTCGATCGATCAGCGACACGGTTGTTATAAATAATAATTTGAATCGATAAGAACGGGGACTTTCTTTTCGCAGTGGGTTCCCTAAAAGCTCCCACCCCCTCCTCGGCTGTGGGAAATGACCTTGCCCCTAAGTTGACCCCACACCCATTAAACAATATCAAACCAATCGTCAAATCTTTTGTTGGCGATCGATTCTATCATTGTTTTGTGACATTTCTTGGTAATCGATAGGGAATTCGTGATATGACAGGTGGAATTCCCCTATCTTATGCTCCCTCTGGATAATGAGGGCGTTTTCACATAAAACTTTTATTGTTCTACTCTAGATAGTAAACGCTGAATCAGACGTGTACCCCGAGCTTAGATTGTACCCGACCGATGAATCATGAACATCCAACAGGTTATGAAATAGCAACGTAAACAATCCAACAGAGTCAAGTGCAAGTACTTCGATGGGCGGGAAAGAAACCCGAACTGATGGAATCACTGATACTGGGATCCTACCAAAAAGTCTATTGGGGCTTTGGCCAGATAAGCGAAGTGCTCTGGAACTCGGGAAGTGTTCGGGAGAGCTTTTCGCTATGCCGGGCCAATTTTGAATTACAATCGAGATAAGTCTTAACTGCTTTTTGATATGGCTATCTGCCATGTCAGTGGTGGGCTGGCGGACCATTTAAATGCTTACTCGTCGAAGCAGAGGCTTCATACGGACGGCAGTGGTCGCAACGAACGGATTAAAGACGAACCCGCGAACGACGAGAATATCTCGAAATTTCTTGCGATTTTTGCTAGAAACCCCTAAACAGTCAAAATGAATTGCCTATCTTCCATGTTCAAGTACCTTCTGTACATTCTCAATGTTGTTTTTGTGGTAAGTGTGCCAAGTGACATCCGATATGGTCGATGGTCGATTCTAAAAAATATCCCTTTCGCGCTGTTTAGGCCGGCGGAATTCTGCTAATTGTGGTCGGCTCGATTATGCTGTCCAACATGAACGGCTTCGCATCGATCGACGACCAGGTGAATACGCAATCGATCCCCATCGGCATCATCGTCATCGGCTCTATAACCTTTGTGGTAGCCTTCTTTGGCTGCTGCGGCACCATCCGCGAGAATGCCTGCTGCACGACAGTCGTAAGTAAACCCCAAGGAATGCCAGGGAATCCCTCGTCTAATCCCTGCTCTTTGACAGTATGCGGTCTGCATGTTCATCCTGTTCGCCCTGCAATTGGCCCTGTCCATTTGGCTGTTCGTCGAGAGCGACACCGTCGGCAAGAAGATGGGCGAGGTGGTGGACACCGCCTGGAAGGAGAACAATGCCGCCCAGGGCTACCCCATGGATGCCCTGCAATTGACCGTAAGTTTATTATTTCTGATTTCTATACAAATCCAGATTTAACCTGTTTCTGTGCTTGCAGTTTGAGTGCTGCGGCAAGAACGGCTACGGCGATTACAACAACAATGTGCCTGCCTCCTGCTGTGGTTACAGCAACCGCAACGATGCGTGCCCTGCCAACATCTACAGCACGCGGCCCGGCTGCCGCGCCAAGTTCATGGACTTCTGGGACACAAACATAACCATCATTCGCTGGAGCAGTCTGATCTTTGCCCTGTTCGAACTGACGATCTTTGTGATTTCCTGCTGCCTGGCCAGTGCCATGCGCAAGGCCCATTAAGCCGCCCGCCATTATCATCTCATCGGAGATCTCATCTCCCACACACCATTCACCAGCACCACCAAAGCCAAATAAATTAATTAAGTCGATAAAAATCCCCGCTTATTTCTGCCCCTCGACACGTGTACCCGTGCACCAAGAATTGGCAAGGCAGTGGGACGGGACTGCCTGGGTTTTGTCAATCTTATCGACTTTCGAGTGGAGTACGCACTTTTTATTTTTATCAAGCCCCGCATGGCGTCATGGTGTCCTCAAGCAGCCGAACCGAGTGACAAATTTAGCGATGGAAATCGCCCACATTTTTGGGTATAGCCGAACCCCCGATTGGGTTTCCAAGAAACCCCAAATAAATTAGATAGACTCTGGCAATAAAAACAAAAATTATTTTTGTTGTTAGGTCGGACGATTGAGAGTTTGTGCCATTTCCGAGGACAGGTCACTCACTGCCTGGTGAGTCACTCATTTATTTTGCCGCTCCAATCGCCTACCCTTTGTTTTGGAAAAGTATTTATCTATGCGAGTGTTCGATTGTGTGTTTGCCCCCAGATAAGCGACTATATTTCAATGCCCTTCGGTCATAAATCGATAGAGTTCGTTTGTTTTGGCCGATCGTCTGTAACTGAGATAAGGACTGCGCCGATCATCAAACACAAACTATAGACTTATAGATTTTTGCCACAGCTATTTCGGATTACCTAATCATCTGTATTGTAGCCAAACAGAAGAAATGCTCGCGTTTTAAACATTTTCAAGAGTCAGAAACAGATTAACGGTATTTTTTACGCTCTAAGAAACTCTTTGAGCAGCCCTTCATTCTTCAGGCCACGCGTCCTATCGCCACGAGATCTATTAGAATATTATATTATATAACTTCTATGTTCCTTTTGGAAGAAGATTCAGCATTAAAGGAAATTATCTCTATAGATTTTATTAGTTAAGAAACATCTTGTTAAGGGGACAAACTTTGTTTAAAACTTTTCTTACCTAATCATCTGCATTGTAGCCAAACAGAAGAAATGATTAACGGTATTCTTTACGCTCTAAAAATCGTTCGAGAGGCCAAACGCGGCTGAAACGGATCGACCGACCAGCCCTTTATTCTAGGGGCCACTTATTGACCAGATAATACAGTTGATAAGTAATCCTTTACTAAACTCTGTAAAATTCATATATAGCTTTAAGTCAATGTAAAATGGGAATAAAGCACAAATAAAATAATAAATAATAATATTCTAAGATTCTCTTCTCTGGGAGAAGATTTAACATAAAAGGAAGATATATATAAAAAAGAAACAATCAAGACTTTGCAGATTTGATCAGTTGAGAACAATCTTACTCTTCTATAATCTCTTCTAGAATTTTGGTATCCTGGTATATTCATTTGGTTTTTGTTCAGCTATTTTGTAACTATGATTCATGCGTCGACGGACTGATATTTCCGATCCAAATTAACCAAATTACAATCACCACATGGGCGGGAAGATTAGATCTATAATAGAAGTGGTTAGGCTTTTAAGGGTCTCGGTACAATTACCAAGGTGTGGCCACGTTTAAAAATAAACCAGACTAAGCAGGTTGAAGCTTTCGTTCGTAATTCAGAAGGAAATTCGATTGACTGCTTTATTTCTTATTTATATAAATGATTAACAGCGATTTAATGTAATGTCTATTTTGGTTGCTATTATTCATTTCAATTGCACTCACAGCTAGCAGTATATAATCAAAGATTTCAAACGGAATTACATCAGCGACTTAGGATATTATTTGCGGAGACTGCGGGAGTCGCATGGGAAACCCCAGAATGTGAGGAGTTCTAAATGATAGAGTATTCTGCCTTCGAAGACCAGTAGCTGTTGTCGTTCCATATGTTCGACTATATGTAAGTTGGTATATCCAACATTGTGTTTCCGTTATCTTCCTTTGGGTCTTGTTATTGGGGGTTCTTTTGGCAATTACTGACACTGACCGCCGCGATAAGATACCCGCGGCCAAATCATCCGGCCATCGTTTTATTTAAATGCCAAAATTCCGTTTGGCCCAGTTTAATCGAACTCGATCAAACGACGCGTACGCGCGAAATAAAATAATATATTTTCCTATAATAAATTACAAGGCTTCGGTAGCCATTTAAAGGATTTCACAACCAAATAAAATTAGTACAATAAATATATTCAATACAACAGTCAAAAGACTTTAAACGGACAAAATGAATTGCTGTGCATCGATCGTTAACTTTTTCATTTACCTCTTCAATGTGGTATTTTTGGTAAGTTGGGAAATTAGAGGATCCTGTGAAACAGAATCTCTAAAACTACTGGAAGTCTGTAGTTTGAAATCGGGGACTCTACTTTGATTTTTCTAACACAACCCCCAGGCTGAAAAATTCATCAGACGTTTAATTTCAATACCGATTTTGTGATTCATGAATCAGTATATTCCGTGCATACTATTGTATTTTTAAAAAGATCCTAAAACTCGGCTTTTCTGATTCATGAAGCGGAACATGAGGGCTGCGAAATTAAATTAAATTAGATTTTTATAGAAAATCTCGGTATTAATTTTCATTAGCGTCATATAATAGGGACATATTTGTTCATTATCAATTCTTTTTTAATATATTTATCGTGGGCCCAAAGACCCCACCAGATAACCAATAAGCCCGGGCGTATAAACAAAAATTATTGCAATTGAGTCATGTGTATGGAAGCGGGGACTTTCGGTTCGTTTATCGAATTTGAAGGGGCAAATGAACTGTCAGGAGATAAAAGGTGATTAATGAAAAACTAGGACGCTGTCGAATGCCCCGACAGGCACTGATGGATGAGGAAAACGAGTCGTTTCCAGAATATCAACCTAAAATCGAACCATGTGCGTTAAGGAACTAAATTCGATGTCTCACCTTTTTTCGTTCAGATTGTGGGCATTCTCCTTGTTATCCTGGGTGCTTTGATGCTGGCCAGCATCAACAAGTACACTAACTTCGATGATCTGCTGGATACCGACACCATTCCCATCTGCGTTACCGTTTTGGGATGCGTCATTGTAATCATCACCTTCATCGGCTGCTGCGGTGCCATGCGCCAGAGTGCTTGCCTCACCGGAACGGTAAGGACTCCCATCCTTATAGATAGAACAAAGCTAAACTTTGCCGTCTTCAGTATGCTGGTCTGGTGTTCATCCTCTTCGTCCTGCAACTGACGCTGACCATTTGGATCTTTGTGAATCGCGATGACTTCTTCAACACCATGAGAAACGTGGTTACCACGGCCTGGAAGGAGAATCTGAGTGGCGATTATTACCCCATGGACACCATGCAGTTGAGCGTAAGTTGGCCAGGCTCTTAAGGACCTTCAAATAAAAAAACTAACTGTCCACCTTTTCTGCAGTTCACTTGCTGCGGCAAGAACAGCTACAATGACTATCTGAGCAACAGCCTCGCTGTGCCTGCCTCCTGTTGTGGGATTGTGGACCGCGGCCAGTCCTGCCCCGCCTCCATTTATCTGTATCGGGAGGGCTGCAGTCAGAAGTTCGTCGATTTCTGGGAATCGAACACCGACATCATTCGCTGGGCTGGCATCGGCATTTGCATCTTCGAGTTAATTCTGTTTATCCTCACCAGTTTCACAGCGCGAAGCATGCGCGGAGCCTATGTCAACAATGGAGTTTAACTTTTCGGAAAGATTCCCCAAAATACTACCCAATAAAAAAACACTCCATTGAAATAACACTCAAAATAATGCTTTAATTGCAGCGGCAGGATCTTTGGGAACCAATCAAAATATCTTAGATTTCATTAGGAATAAGTATAGCCGGGAATTGAATTGTAGAATATTTATGGAAACCTTTCTGATTTGATTTAAGAACTTATTTATGATCTATGCGGAGTTTTAAGCAGAGCAAAAGAAAGTGAAGGTCGCGTGGGATTGTCCACGGTATTAAAAAATGCTACAACTTCCTAAACCCACAGGACAAAAATTCAATCCGATATCAACATTCTAACCATTATATAATTTCAATCTAGTATTTTGTGGTATTGCTTGATTATTCTTCAATAACATATGAAAATGGTTCTCTAAGATTCATTAGTAATGAGAACGATAGGGACAGTTGAGTTTTCGATCAACATTCTAACCACAACATATCTATTGTACAATCTAGTATTTTTTAGTATTTCTTGATTACTACATCGTAACATAGAATAATCGAAATCTGAGACTCATTTTAATATAGTACGTTAGGGGCAATTCAATTCTCTAAAAATTCAGAACCATCATCTATCCAGCTCTACTGCCGTTTAGTATAGTATTTTAAACTATTTTCATTTGGTATTTTCTGGGCCGTCCGAAAGTATGTTAAAGCTTTTGTGACTTCGAAAAAGCTCGTACCCTAGATAGGGCAGAGATAAGACTTGCACCGCTTCATATAGCAGGCGAAGTGGATCTGTTTGGCAGTAGGCAAACGAAGCTCGACCGATCAACGTTAACAAAAATTCTACCAAAATGGATTGTGGCGGTGTATTTGTGAAATATGTGCTCTTTATATTCAATATACTGTTTGTGGTAAGTGCTTATCAGCATTACTCATTCGAAGCCTTTTAAAATAGATTTTCTCGAGAAATCGCCAGTTTGTTGGACCCCCTAAAGACCCTCCATCTGCTTAATATCTAATCGCATGTTTGCCGAGTACATTGGCTGAGTATTGTACATTCCAGCCCTTGAGCGGGCATTGGAAATATCTCGGCTGTTATCTTATCGTACAGGAATATGAAAACATCATTCATATCGAAGGAGGTAAAAGCTGTTTTCAAACTTGCCGCACAGCAAAGCTGACGGCAATTACAGCTCACGAGTAGAAAAAACTGTTGCAAAACCCAATTGTACTCAAAATAAGTTGAGTAATGGCGATGACGAATCCCTTCCGTTCTGATACGGCCATTTACTTTCCAACATGCAATGTAAACAACTCTATATAGATAGAGGCCCCCCACATACCAAGCTTAGATACAACACTAAATATGTAGATACCCTGAGAGCGGCATTAGCTAATTAAGGTACCGCAAATAATGAAATTATATAATGTTAGTCAATCGGAAAAAAGAAACCCCCCAACTGTTGCTAGCTACGGTGTGCGTATCAAATTTGCTTAAATTTTATCTTTCCCAGGTATGCGGCATTTTGCTCATTGTTTTTGGCTCGATAATGGTATCGAAAATATCCGACTTTTCGAGCCTTGAGCAGACGTTCAGCACCAACAGCGTGGCCATTATTATCCTGGTCCTGGGATGCGTTATCTTCCTGGTGGCCTTTTTGGGCTGCTGCGGAGCTATTCGCGAGGACTCATGCTGCACTTCCACGGTAAGAGTGACACACCCAATTATCACCCCGATGAGTAATACTAAGGGTTTGACTTTCTTTGTAGTACTCGATCATTATGATGATTTTGTTCTTGGGCCAAATTGCTTTGATCGTCTACGTCTGGATTAAGCGCCCTGACATCTTGAAGGTCATCGGACAGACTGAGACTAAGATCTGGGAACAGCACACAACCGATCAAACGGTCATGGATGCCATGCAGAAAACGGTGAGATTTTTTCAAATCTCTGAAGCTTTTAAAATCAACTAATTGAACTTATTGCTTTTTTAGTTTAAATGCTGCGGCTACAATTCCCCAGCTGATTATCTCTCCCTGAAGCTGCCAGCTTCGTGCTGTGATGCCCCGAGCAATGGCAGTTGTAGCGCCGCCCAAGTGGTTAATGTTCCCGGATGCAAGGGCAAAATGACAGACTTCTGGAGCAAGAACATAAATATAATCAAATATGCCGGTCTTGGTGTGGCTGCAGTTGAGGTAAGCTTATAATAATTATGTCCAATTTTAAAATTAAAAATACTTATTTTTTATTTCAGCTCGTGGCCTTTATATTCGCTTGCTGCTTGGCTAACCAAGTGCGCAATAACTCCAGACGTTCAAATTATTAAAACCGATGAGAATGTTTAATGTAAAGTTTACTTTTTAATATAATTTTCTCAACAGTTTTATTCCTTAAGTTTTCCGAAATCGAGTCCTAATAAACGGTATTAACAATTTCTTTACTTTTAAATTAATTTGTTTTAAATGGGAAATACAAATGAAATAAAATATGGAATAAACCGAATAAAAATAGCGATCCTTGATATTATTTAGGTTTCGGGTTTTAAAGTAATTGCTTATTAATTTATTTATTTTAATTGTAGCTTAGAATTAAATTCTTGAGTACAATGTATTTAAAAGCCAGAGCAACAAACATACGTTAAAAATTTTTTAATTAGTATTTGTCACCAATAATTGCAAATTTAAGCAAACAAATAATCCATCCAAGTAATTAGGAATCAGTTGTAGTATTACAGTTTCGGTTACTTTCCCTAAAATAATGTATTAAATACATTGTATTTATTCAATACATTTTGATTTTGAAAAAGTTCATTTTTCAATTAGCGCCACATTGGCGCTAACGAGGGCTGCGATTTTTTAAATCAGGGTTGATTTTGAAATTTATTAGCAGAGTTGCATCCGAGTGCCCGCCCAGCCGACAATCGGTCTATCGACAATCCGGTTTCCTCCCCAACTGCCAAACCGACGGCAGAATTTGTTTTCCTCTCGTTCGCGTCGGACGTACAGCGCGTGTGATTTTGCCAGTGAGAACTCATTTTACGCATTAGAAGCGACAGTCAAGGTAAAAACCGACTTAAGTGTGCATTAAATAAGAATTAGCCCGCATTTATTGCCTAACTCGAGCAAAACAAGTTGCCATAAATTCTCCCTCTCCCGAACGAAACAACCGCACCTGGCCAAAGATGCTGCGACGGCCACTCCAAGACAATGGCGGCGGACATGCCGGAGTGCTGCGAAGTGTGAGAAAGAAGAAACGACAGAGAGGGAGAGTGTAAAACGCAATAAGAAGAATCATAAAAAAGAAACGGAAGCAAATTCTGTGATATTAAATTAACAATGCGCAAAGTGCCCATCGTCTTGAGGGGCGAGTGCAGTGAACTTCGTGGTGCGCTCTCGAGATGTTTTTCTAGCCTCATTGACTTTATCTCCTACCCCCGCCCGCCCTGCTTTGTCCTTGTCTTTGTTGCTTCAAAGTGCACAGCTTTTCATTGTTTCTTTTTTATTTTCTGCACGATTTGCTTTTGTTGTTGCCTGGTTGCCCTGGCAACGTCGTCAGGCGAGCACCGAACGGCGAACAAGTGTCAACGCTCGGGATGCTCGAAAATAGGTTGCCGCGCAGCAATTGCAGTCAAATTAAAAAGAGCGCTGCTTAAATTTATTTAAAACCTGATGTCGTCACGGGCAGTAAATATGAGAATTGAAACAACCGTCGTCGCCCCGCCGACGCTCGGCTTTGAAGGCAAACCGGCACTCACACAC
>JBAMCP010000084.1:0-105596 GCA_037075105.1 Lissocephala sabroskyi | reverse complement strand
AACCCGGTCAAGTGGTTGGTTGGCCATTTTGTCATTTGTTGATTTTATGCAATTAACTGTAAGTTTGATTGTTTGCCGGCCGGAAAATTCACTTGCTGGCGGCATACGATGAGCGAACAAAGCTTATTATATGGATTTTTATGGAGCTGTGCGCCGATTTAAGTAATTGGCATTCAAATTAAAGCGAATTTAATTATTAATTATTCATAAATTGGATTTTATAAATTTCCACAATTTGTTTATTTTTTTACTTACGCTCCAGTTCGCTTTTAATTGTCCCAAGTGAATGATTTTTCCTCTTTGTTTTAATTACACAACGAAGGCGATTAATTCATTATTGGAACCATTGGCGGCTTGCCTGTCGAGTGGCTCTCCGTCGAATCAAAACAATGACAGGAATAACCAATATGGCGGTTTTTTTCTAAATGATATCAATAAATTAAAAATCAATAACAGAAAAATGTCCGATAAATAGGATTGATCGATAGCCCAGCTCACCAGAGAGAAAGCGCATTAAATCGAACTTAAAGCAAAATTTTTCTTCTTTTCTTCCTCTCAGAGTATCAGTTGTATTGGCTGTTATGTTTCCCTGAGCAAGGGATATTCTCTAATTTCTTTATCCTTGAGAAAAGCTGCCATTTCGAAAGCGTAATAAGGCCAGCGCCTGACATTAAAGCATTGAGATCCCATCGTGTACGGCTATTGATTATTTTAAGCCAAAAGGACAGTTGGCAATATGAGGAAGATTTTAAAGTTAATTTTACAATAAGAATATTCAGCCGTCGTGTGATTGTGTGATGTGCTCATCGAATCGAACTCGATCAAGACATCAGCTTTATTGGTGAGTAAATATTATAAATTATTTTGTTTTCCTTCTGTCTCTGCATTTCTGAACAGATATAATTCGCTCCTTCAGTTGTTTATTCATTCGAATTTTAAATTCAGATATTTTTATTGCTGGATTGCTGCTTTCCAGCGTTCGCATTTTATTCCACCTTGGCGATTCGAATAAAACACGTTGCCTTTGAACGCCTTGGCAGTTTGTCTTCTTGGCAGCAACGGCAACGGCAACAGCGGATCGGGTGTTTATCTAGCGAGCGTTCCTATTGCACAAAGGTGAGAGAAATTTAAATTGAATAAATAGCAAATCGTATATACAAAAAAGGCGACAAAGGCGCGCAAATAGCAGGAACGATAGAATCTCACGTGTCGCATGGAAGCTCCCCATTGTGTCCTCTGTCTGTTGCATGCTATTTGTTCGTATTATTTTCGTTGCAGGATGCAGGATGCACGGCAGGCGGGCGGGTGTAGGAGTGGAGCGAACAAACTCATTCAAGTGGCATTATAATAAACTAAGTTAAGGCGACAATTTCAACGAACCTTATTGCCTGTTTGTTTGGCATTCAGTGCCAAAATAAAGGTGTCCTTGGATCTCAATGATCGGCGTGTGCCACCATCAAATTGAGTGGTACCCAGAGGTAGAATTTCTTTAGCTATCTATGAATTAATTTCTATAATGCGATGTAGATGGAAATGTGGAAGTATTAGCTACTTTGGCAAATGAGGAAATTAAAATATTTGCAAGAAAGTTATTATTTTGGTTCAGCTTAAAATAAGATGAGTGGATAAATAACAGGTCTAAAAATGCTGGTAGGCCGGACGGGAAGGAAATATTAACTTAAAACTCTTGCGCTGAAATTGAATCCAAAAATTGTTTCAGAGCTTCAAATATATTATCCTTTATGCACCATATATATAAAAGCTTTCTGATACGAAGAGTTTGCTTTCTGAACTGATAAACTGAGGACGTTATTATCCCGTATAACTTTTCGGTCGGTGACCTCATCTCGTTTTTGTTCTTCATTTTTTGATATTATCTCAAGAATCCCTCAAAGTGACGGGCAAACCACATAAGCCGTTTGCAGGCACTTTGGCGTAATTAGTGTTCCCCGTAAAAAGAAAAGGGTAATAATATAAAAAAGCAAAAATCCCCTGATATGAGCAACGCCTCCGTGAGGAACTTTTTTAAGGCAATTTGACTACCTGAGCGTTTCAGGGTAATTGGATGTTGTCTGCTGGCAAAATCAAAGCACTTTGGTTGTCTGATTTCGCAGATGCATATAAGACACACCCACGTAGTCAATAAACTTGTTGAACCCGCCCACACACACGCTCACCTGCATGAACATCAGCCCAGAGGCTCCCCCACGGCCATCAAAAATCAAAGTTCAATGGCTGCCAGGATGGCGGCAGGCAAAATGTCGCTCGCCTCTTCTTTTTTTTTTTGCATTATCTTAATTATCGTGTTGTTGGTGAGCAGTTGCTTTTCCTGCCAGTCAAATTGGCACGTGTACATTTTACATGTCCTGGCACCTCTCAGCCGGGAGCCTAATGACATTGTCTGGTCTGCTGTGTGGGCTGGCAAAATGATTGATCTGAGGGCAGGCTAAGTGACTTTGGGGAGGGCGTCGGGTTTATTTAGACTCTGAGTCAGACAACTGCGTTAATTAAGGACCAACTCAGAGGGTTAGTCACCCAAAGAATTTGAATGTGGGTCCAAAGGACTTTGCGGGTTTTGTAAAATTTTAAAGAATTTGCCAAAAAATCATTGAGCTCCGAAATTTATCAGCGGGTGGACTTCAAACTCAAGGGGGAATCTTTAAAATATGCAAATTACTTCCATAATGAATTGACTACAAAGGCAATCCAAATTTTCTACTTTATAAAATCTTCCTGAATTTTTTAAATTTTTCTTGTTTGTTAGCTAAAGTATAGACCCTCAAAATGTGTGATATGTGTGAAATCTTTATTTTAATTTACCAAACTGTACTTTTCCTTGGGTTATTCTCATGAGCTCTTTAGCAGTCTTGCTGAGGATTTCTCAATAGCTTGAGAGGTGGATTCCGTCTTTTTACGATAAATTTATGTTCCTGTCGAGTTCGTTGACTCAAATTTAAGCCAACATTACACACTGTTAGTTCGATTTAATATTCCCCTGACCCATGCAAACAACAAATTAGAAGATTGGATATCAAAAAGCTACAAGGCGATGTTTACTTATCGCCCAACTGTGTGCTTCGTGTTTGTTTGCTTATCGCTTGAATTATTAACATGTGCACAGTTTCAGCTGCCATGGGTCAATAACTGAGGACAACAGAAGACTTCATTACGAAATGTTCACCTCGTCACGGGCGAACGAGTGAGTGAAGAGGTCCTCACTTCAATGGAGATTCCATTTTACATATTCTCATTCCTCAAATGAGAGAAAGAGAAGGAGTAGGAGAGTACGTAGTTGGTGTACGGCTATCGGTGTCGGCGGGTTAATTCATATTCAGCACACATCATTACATTATCCGAAAGGCTGACACGACCTGACAAAGTGATTCCAGTTGTCTGACTGACTGGCCGAACGTCTAACGGCCAATAAATGTCACTCTGGGAAGAAGCAGGAGGAACATGCAGTGGGCGCCTTTCTAAAGTCGAACTGTTTCGCACATAATTGACACCGAATGTATTGATGAAGGAGCTGGCGGACTGGGAGGATGGCAGCCCTGCGCCGGCCGTGCGCCTGTCAGTCATTTTCAAAATGAATGCCAACTCAGCACTGCTCAAGTTGACCGACTTGAGGCTCTGGTGCCATGACTCCCATGACACCAAGGTGGAGTTCTGACCATAAACGAATCCTTTGTCGGCCCATTAATAATTTGGTACAGTCATCTGTCGAGCGAATGCGTGATCACAATGAGGGTCATTAAGAGTCAAAAGTCTAGACGCACCAAATGATGCCGAAATGGCTTTAGTAAGTTCTTCCCATGCCCAAGCTGTTAATGGATTTCCACATGTTATTTTCGACCACATGGCTGGGTGGATGGGGTTTAATGTAATTGCAGCTCTGCTGGAAAAGCAACTTAAATGCTTTGGTCCACCGAGCGTAGCTTTGAAAGCAAATCGAATTAACCAAGCCGAAAGCAGCTGCCTGGCCAACTTGTCAACTTGCAATTCGAAATACAATTAAAGTGGAAAGTTAACAAGTGGATAAGGATTGAAGCAAGGGACAACAGATAGAGTCCGTGGAATGAAAACGGAAAAAACAAAAGAATAGGAAAAAATGGAAAAGGAAAATTGTCGATAGGGTTGAACAAATTCAGCCAATCAACACCTACACAAGAATTTCGGGATTGATTTTTGAAATTGAAATTTCTGAAAATATATTTTAAGAACTCAGAGAAAATCAAATTCCTAGTTTATGAAGTTGGGAAAATGTAGGATACGACTTTCAGAACCCCTCATCGAAATTTAGCAATCGACTGGAATGGAAAGATACAATTTGTAAAAATAGAATCAAATTCCCCCAGGCTTCCACAGAAACTAAAGAACGAAGCCTTATAAGAGTCAAATAGAAAGGGAACCCGCTCTTTGATATGAGGGCTGTGAGAAATAATAAACCTCAGCCACTTGTTGGGTAAATTTATACACTAACCGCTTCAATCAGTCAGATGCCGGGACCCATGTGAACGGAAGTGTTAAAGCGACGACACAGCGATGAAATTGCAGAGCAGTTGTCGGCCCACCGAACGCCCGCCCGCTCTCCCACTGCCCTGGTGCAATGGCAAACCAAATATTAGCCCTGGCCAGGGCATTCCGTTTTCAATTAATTTCGCCGAATGCTCCTTCAATCGTGCATTAAAATGAAAATTTAATCACGGCAACGACAACGCCAAATGGCCGCATCTGCAGTCCGTGACCGTATCCACATGCACAACACACACACACACGCAGGCGCCACCCACACACACGTTCCCGTTGCCGTTCCCGATCCGGTGAATTTAATTCGTTGACCTGCCAGCTTCGACAGGCAGCGGCAGTCGTCCGGCGAGCAAACATACACCGCCAAACCGAGAAATATGCAATTAAATTTTTCCTTCGTTTATCATTCGTACGTCGCCCTGGCGAGGTGATGACTGCCCCACCCAGTGGGCTGGACCAACCGCCTTTCATTATTTTAAAATGCACACCACAAGTGTTGGAAATATATTTGTTTATCGCAGGCAGCCTGCTCCAGAACCCGAACCGGTAGCAGGAGCCCAGTTATTCCCGCCACTCTGGAGCGGTCCGGACGGCGTTCTGGTTCGCGCACACAATTTTCCCCGCTGATAGAATGCAATTTTGCGCGGCTAAAGCGAGTGAAGGATTCACTGCTCGCAGCTGCTGCCAACTTTGCCGCCAGCGTAGTTAATGCTGGTCCCATGCCACTGGAGAAGGGGACGGGGGCGGAGGCTGTGGGTGGCTTATCTGACCCGCTTCTGCGTTTATTTAAATGTATTTAAACGACCCGACAATTTGAGAGCTCGGCCGGCGTCATCGTCGTCCTTGTCAGCGTTTTATTGCCACCGTCCGTTCGTCGCGGTGGCCCGTCGATGGCCCATTTGTTTGTGCGTTCGCTGGTAGTGGCAACTGTCGGCCGGCTTGGCTTTGGCTGCTCGGGACGAGATAAAAGTAAATATGTGGTCATTGCTCGGTTGCGGTGGCTTTCATTTTGCTGCAGTTCCGCGCATTTCTTTGACGCATTCTTGCATAATTTTTAATTTATTTCCCCGCTAACCCCCTTAACCAACGTCCCATCCTTCTCGTCGAGCTATTGAGTTTGTAACCACCTCAAAGGACTCTTGAGTGAAATGCACAATTTCGAGGTGATTAGTTGCCGTCAAAGTCGCTCGTCTTTGTCAGTATCCGCTGGCGGTCTACTTAAAATTTACTTAATATTTCCAAGTTTAAAGCTAACGGCACACAAACTTCTGCCAGGCCAGACCAAGCCGATCAGCGGGTGAGGTGCTGACCCTGTGGCAAAAAAGGAACAAATACCCTGCGAAGGGAAAAAAGTTTCATGTTTCTGAACGTTGACATTGCAAACTTTTCGGTTTCAATCTGATTGCCTTGCCTGGCCCGGCCAAATGTCACTGCCAAGGGTTTCCAGTTAATAATATTGGCAAGTTATAATAATGCCAACTGACTAACAAGTTCTTAGCCCCGCGCTCCTCAATCCACATCGCCTAGAAAACTGTCATTTTATTTGTTGTCGGAAAAGAGAAAAAAGTCGATTTCGCTCGAGGCTTACATCGTATTTTAAATGCTCTACAAGTTGGCGAGCTTTTATAGTTTATTAAGGTCTCCGAATCAGATATTCTATAATTGTGTTTTTTTAACTAAACAAATTTCGAAGAATTTCTTGCCACAAATGTAATGCCTTTCTCCCAACGGATTACTTAATGTACTTTATATTCAAAGTGGTATTTTTTTTTTTTTTTAATTATCAAGTATTTGTTCTCCACTTGATAGTATTTCTTCCTTAAATTCGATATATTGGTGTTCATATTCTTTTGATCTATCAAAGCTAATAAGCCCCAAATGCCCTTTAAAATGAGGATTTGCAGAACACGGAAAAAACTTTAGAAGCCCTAGAAAAATTTCAAATTTGTAAAGAGCGCAATGAAATGGAAAAGCTTGTGCTATGATTGCCTTCGACAGACTGTCAGATGGGGCGAGTCTTTCGATTAAATGAAAACTATTTTCATTAGGAATTATGAGGAATCCTATTTTATACTGGCATACTGTCATTTCAATTCAATAAATTCGCTCAATAAACTTCGCCTCATCGAAATTCATTTCCTTGTTATGTCAACAGACCGTCGGCTATTTGGTCCGTCTGTGTGTGATTGTGTGTGTGCATTCACGTCAGAGAGAGAGAGAAAATTAAGAGAATTTTCATTGCATCTGAAACACAAATCACAGAGACCACAAACGACTGTATTTCGCTCGCTGTCTATATTTTTATATTTGTTTTTATTTTGCATTTTGACAAATTGCTGTTGCCGTCGATTCGCTGATGAATTTCTAGAGCGAATGCGAGAAATATATTTCAATTTATGGTTTACCGTCGAGGGGCCTGGCGGCGCTGAAGGTAAACAAGCAATCGAATTTTTGATATCGAATTTCCTGCCATTTAAAGCTCGGCGGCGTAAATGCTCACAAACCATAAAACTTTAAATAATAAACACGTGGGTAGGAAAATAAAATCAAAATTCCTTAATGGATTTCTTTCTTTTGCAAATATCAGATGGATTCTCTTGATGCACTGAAAAGTAGGAAACTCTTTGTGACAGACTCGACGCGACTGCTCATTTCTGGCGCCCGTAAAAGTAGGCAATGGAAATTTCAATCCCTCAAATCAACTCCCTTTGAAGTTGGCGGCGGAAAACTGGAAAAATTGAACGAAGAGAAAAAAAACTGCAACGGCGGCAGAACAACCCTTCCCAGCCGAGTGCAATGAGCCCCGAGCACTGACCCCAATTTCTCTCCATTTGTCTGGCCGCAAATGCACTTTCTCCGGTACTCTCGGTTCCCGGTTGTCGCCAGTCGTCAACCGTCAGCCGTCGGGTGTGTGAGTTCTGACGCTTTGCCTCCTTTGTTGATTTGTAACGCCTTTTGAGCTTTGCTTTATGCATTTTTCCCTCATCTGTTTGCATTTGCGTTGACACTCACTTCATTTAGCCTGTCCGACAACGCAACCGTCTCTTTTTATTCTGGGGGCAGAGACTCCCTCCCCGTGCACTGCCGTCGGCTACAGGTTAAGGACCTTCTTTTTGAACTTTAAATTGTTTGCTTTCGGTCGCGCGCACACGTGTCTGTCTGTCTGCATTTATGTTTGCTTTTATTTTGTATTCCCATCTGCGGTTGTCTGCTTGAGTCCAACCAACGGGCCACTGCTTTTAATCTTAAGCGTATTTCATTTACCGCAAAGGCCATTAAAATTCTACCAGCCATGTTTGACCGACCCCTCGACCACACCTGCCCTGGCACTAATACACTACAGAATCCAACTGTCAACTTAATTTAATTTTTTTGTTTTTTTTTTTGCGAGCACACCTCAGTGCCCTGGTCGCCCAGTTTCTTCTATTTGCCCACCTGATTTGTCTGGACGAGAATCCCAGTCGTCTTGGGGGCGTCCTATTTGGTGGGATGAGTCGGTCGGCCGGCCGGCTTATGTGCTCGGAAACCAATTAAAATGGTCAATGTAGCACAGCCAGTAAGCCAGTCAACTGGCCGTGGCTGCAAATTAATTTCCAAGGGATTAGACGATCCCGGGCCGGGGCATTTTATTTAGTGGAAGGAATTTGTACTGAAGTCTGCAAGTTGCGGAATTTTCGGGCCTCTGATCTGTTCATCCGCCGCCACCGTTGCCGACATTTAATGTTTATGGCGGCGAGCCCTTAATGTTCTTCTGTACTTCACATGGGACTGGTTTGCTGTCCTTGCGATCTCCTTTCGGTGTCCTCGGGAAATGTGGTCTGTGTGCCCACCGAAACCGTCTTCACTCGCCCAGCTGCCGAATCGAACAGGTGGCGACGTCGCGCATCCGCATCCTTGATCATCAAAGCGATTTGGGAGCGCTCGAATTTTGCGGTGTACCAAAAAAACAAGGACAACGAAACAACGAGAGCGAGTACCAGATAAGGAACATCCGGATTCTTAAAGTAGATCGGCACTTTCAGTGGGTAACTTGGCATGTCCATGCTTTTTCTGCGAACGGCAACTCAGAGGCTTACTTTCTGGCTAATAGTTTGTGATCTTGCTTAAAATCTACCTGCTTCTGGGTGAATTAGGCGGCCAAATGTCAGTTCATAATTTAATTGATTTCTAAATAAAGTTAAACAAAATACAAAGCCAACTAAGCCACGCACAATTCCAATAGGTTGTCTACCCTTGCAGGTTTTATTGTTCACGCTAAATCTCCAAAGAATTCACAATGGAAGCGAGAAAAAATATAAAAACAATAAACAGCCGAGGCAACCCGACTTTGGTTTACCCTGCACAGAATTTACTTGAACATTGGCTGCACTGAAATATCGTACGGCGACTGTTAAGCTTAATTCGGTTTACCTTGAGGTACAGGGTATAAAAGTGCCATGATAATAAATTAAAGAAGTGTGAATCTCACGCTCACCCGCATGCAGACAGTCAGGCGCAATCGCAGACAGACTGACAGCCCCATTCCCTCCATCGCCGCCACCCACTTACTTAGTCATATTAAGAAACGTGACTGCCCTCGTTCCCCACAGCGGGCAGATCCCTTTCTCTAACTGCGTTTGCGGTCGGGTTATGAAAAATGTATGAGCTGCATAAGCAGAACGCGACGGCTGCCATGGGAACGAGCCCGAGCTGGCGACACACGTACAAAGGACACGACCGCACCACAGACAGGATCCCCTCACACCTCATGTTTAATCATCAGCGTTATGAGGACAAACGACTCGGTTGACTTTCGTGATGAAATCAACGCCAATCCCTGAATCCCTCAACAGGATTTTTCAATGCTCGATTTTGGCTTGTGATTTGTGGAATATTTTTCAGCGTACTCGTTTGTAATTATGCAAATTGTTAATTAATTTCGTCGAGTAAAAAGTTTGACCCCAAAGCACAAAAAAAAAATCCCTCATAACGCATAAATGAAAATGCAGCTCATCCTTTTGCCCCGATAATTGCGCAACTTTCAGTTGCATCGGCTGACTCCCCCCCTATCGCAGTGGCATGCACTTTTCCGCGACTGGTTCATTGTGTATGCAAGCAAATTGAATTTGTTAATCAACTGCATTTACAGTTAATTGAAATGGGGAAAAAACTACCATTGGTGGCTGGTATTGGCGGAGGGGAAAAAATTGCAAGCGAAAGATTTGTTGCTGCTTTTTGGCCATCGAATTTAATCAAATTAAACACATAAAACTCAAATTAAACATTACGTATGCAAATTGACCATCATCATTAGCATTAGTTTACATTCTGATTACAATTCACAAACCAAAAAAATTACCTACAAAATTACTTTATTTTCATTTAATGAAGTGAAATTTCCGATTGTCATTGTGGCCACCGCCTGCCAGGCAGAGCACCGTCACAAATTTGATTAAAATCAATTTGGGTTCTAAAATAAATTCTATCTAAACTTCTAAAAACTTCTATACAAATTGTGGATTTTAAATAAGGGACAAAAAAGGAAGTTCCTGATTAAAAGATACGTTTTTGTAAGAAGGGTCAAATAATAAGGGAGAACATCTCCAGGGAGAATCCGCTGGCAATGGAAGTCGCCTTTGGACCGGCCGATTGCAGCCAAAAAAAACCATACAAAGCCTCTCTTATTTGAAGAATGACACCCGAATTAATTCAACAAAAAGATCGCTAAAATTGTTGCATTAGGGATCGCAACACTGAATGAAAAGCTAATGGGTAAATTAAGTTTTTGAAAGTCTTTTTAATTTACTTCTTTATAAACGTTTCGAAGAGCTGTTAATTGATAGTCCTCGTCGTGCGTAAATTTCTCTTATAAAATAAATATTTAAATTTCCATTTCAAGATATAGGTGCTTTAAAATTAGCAAATTCAATCAGTTCGGTGATAAATTCCCCCCTCAATCGTCAAACTAATCTAATAATAATTACAAAAGCAAATCGAGAGTTAAATTAACAGAAGGCTACGGGCAACCGAAGATGTTTCGGTTTCTTTGTTGGATTTATAAATTTGCCCAGACCACAACTAGAGTGCGATTCGATTATTAAGCGTCCTGACATTAGCCCTCCGGCCATCTAATGGCCACAAATGGCCCGGCAGAGCGTTAATTCGATTGGCTTTCGCATGCAGACAAAAGACTCTCAATTCCCACCGGACAGTGGCTCAATTTTAAATGGGCAAGGATGCCCTCAGGCAAGGTGGGTGGCTCGTGTGCGCTTGTGTGTTTGTTTCTGCAATGCGACAACTTTAATTGTGCATGTCGGAGCCATAAGACTTTGGGCAAAACATGGTTGGCTGGGGCAGGGGTTAAGGGGTTGTGTGTTTATGTCTGGGAACTGCAGGCGGCAATTAATTAGACCAACTGGCCATGTTTGCGTCCAGTGATCGAACACTTAAAGGCTTCCAAACTAAATCAGAATGGAGCTGGATAAAAGCAGTAAGCGATGGAGAGTTAATTGAAGACATGCGAAAGTGCAACCGAAAATCGAATGTGGCTCAGATTTAGGGTTCATTGAACGCTTCACTAGCAGACAAGGGGAGAACAATCGTTGGTGTGTCATCAAAGCAATCATAAATAAAAAGCAATAAACCACACGCGCTTTGGAAAATCCCTTGTTCTCCATCGATATTGAGGATAATTTATTTTGGCTGTAGTTTGCGGTTACTTTGTATGCTTATCCAGAATGTGGGGGTCTAAAACTAAAAATCCGAAGATAATGTTCTCTTTCTCATCCCTTTGTGAAGCTTTTGTTTTTACCGCAGCTTGAAGTTCAGATTCTCTCTGCTCTTTTGTGTTGTTCGGAGGACTTTTTGTCCCACTGTGGCTTGTTCTGTTAAAGAATGAAATGCATTTTCTTTATGACCATAATCCTCGATATGCCCAACCGAATCCGCTGCCCTCGCGCCATCCTGGCCCCTGTGCCACAACCTTGCCGCACTCTCCGTCTTCTGGCGAGCTTTGCATTTTCCCATTTTGTCTGTTCATATTTATAAAATACAAAACGAAACGAAGAGGAAAAGGAAAAACAAATGGGAATATTTTACAGGCTGCAATATGCGGCATGGCAGGCTCACTGTTGCCTGCCACTTTAACTTTGCTGCAATTGCTTTTCCCGTAGTTTTTACTTTACCAAACCACCCGCGCCACCGTCACCGCCAGCCGCCCACTCGGCCGTAGAATCAGAGGGCCGGGGCCTTTTGTTTTACACGGTTTGCATTGATGTTGCATTTGTTAGTTGGCGGCGATGGCGATGGCGGCGACGGTGGTTCCTGTCGGTGTCCTATTTGTATCCTGGCGGCTGTTGCGTCCACAAACACACACACACACACACCTGCACGTTGATGTCTATTGGCGCGCGTCCATTTCCATTTCATTTCCGTTATTGCAAAACTTTTCGTATTAAATAAATTTTTTTTCTAGGATTTTTCTGCCACGCCCACGCAGCCCCGCATTGGCTTCTTGTTGTTTTTGTGCACCGGACTGCCTACGTTTGTTTCATTTCATTTTCTGTCGGTTCGTCGGCGCCCCAATGGCCGCGATTGTTGTTGGTTTTGCACTTTGGCCAAAGTTGTTTGCTGTTGTTGCCGTTGTTGTTGGCATTTCTGGTGCTTTATGTGTGGCAGGGCATTATGATTGCAGTCCGCTGTTATTTCCTTTATTGTTACTCATAAAATGGCATATATCCAGTCTCTGCCGACACTTCAGTAGCCGAGTGATTGCTGTGGCCCAGTTCGCCCCTCCCTCTTGCCCAAAAACAATTGACATGTAATTAAATCTTCACACACACAGACAGATACACAGAGTTCCACCAATAGATGTCGATTCAACACTTTTGCACTCTGATTGCCCTTTAGGGGACTTGTAAAAGTTTTTACAATGCTGTCCATTTGCTTGGTTGGTCTGGTTGGTCGGTGGGGGCAGCATTTTGGCGAACTGTTTTGGGCCAACTTGGCGCGCTGATTAGGCGAACAACAACTTTGCTCTCCGAGTTGTCAGCGCTTGTTGTTGTAGTCGCAATTAGCCATGTTGCTGTTGGTGGCAACAAACACAATTAACCACAATGCGCCAAACAACCGCATTGGCACAGCCCCCGCGACTGTTCGGCTGTCCAGCAACACCGGCCAAAGTTGCTAGCAACGTCAACGCTTTTTTTTGGTATTTTTAGTATTTTTAGCATTATTTTTTCACGCCTTTTGTTGTTATTGTGGAGAATTAAACAAATGTTTTTGCATATTTTATGCCCGAGTGCGTCAGTTGGCGCCGCCATGTTGCCACCCACGCCGCCCACGCCAACCGCAAATTTTTAGCGCATTTAAATTAACGACACAAAATGTCAGCAAAACGCACAACCGCAAATCATGTCGACCGGTTGAGGCGGGGGAGGGTTTGCAAAAAAAAAATTCACCACGCTTTGCCGGGGATCTTGAATTATATTTTGGCTTTGTGGGTGCGTTTTTTGTAGATATTTTTTTTAGAGCTGTCGCCGCTTGTTTTTTAATTCCGTATGGTGCTGGAGGAAATGTAAATGACAGAGGGAAATTTCCTCATTTTTTAGGGCTTTCAATTTTGACTTGGATGGCGGGTATTTAAAAAATCAAATTTGATTCGGTTTGAAATCTGATGAAGCGTAACGAACTTCACCAATTCGATAGTTCTATATATTTTAAGTTTTTCTAAAAGGATTCCATTTGCGCTTTGATTGCTGCGTGTTAATTAAATTTTAAACCAAACGCGCATCGAGTTTTTTCTTTGACGAGCAAATCGTATTTACAAAGAACCAACTACATAATTGTGAAGATTTGTAGCTCATGGAGATATGTAAAGCAAAAGGGATCAGGTGAAGATTTCTTTGTCTGAGAAATAAAATAATGACGAATGAATTCACCCGATATAGATGAAACGAGTCACACAGAATCTTTTTTATATTCAACTAGAAACGAAAAGCATAATAAATGAATGAGAGTTCAGATGAGTTGAATTAAGAGTCTCACAGCCACTCCCACAATCCTCATTAAATCTCTGAATTTCGGATACCAAAAATATCTTTAATCTGGTTATTTCGGTTTCTGTCTAAGGCTTACTTATAATTTCATGCATTTTTTGTTCGTTGTGTTTCTACCATTTCCATTTTCAAGAGAGCTGCGATTCCTCGCAGTAGCAAGAGATGCGACTCTCGCGGAATTTCTTTTCCGGCTCGACTTTGGCGTAGCTGTGCTTGAGGGCATTGAAATGACCATAGCGATTCTCATTCCCGGCTCTGAGTCGGTCCTGCTGGATTTCGACCTGTTCGGCCAGCGTTAAAGAAGCCGCTGCCTTGGCCTTTTCGGCGGCTTCCACCGAGGCTTTCATTCTCTCCTTCATGCGTTCGGCCCGAGTCTCAATACTCTGTTGAATGGTGATCTGGCTGGCGTTCCTCTTGCGGGTTTTAGGGGCCGGCTGCTGACGTGGCTTAGGTGGGCTACGGCTGGCAATGCTGGGAGTCAGAGTGCTCTGAGAGGGCGACTTTTCCACCGCACCCTTTCGTCGCAATGAGTGGGGGGAACCAGTTGAGCGTTTAGTGTCTGATCGTCTGTTTGCCGATCGACGGGACTCCGAGTAACCACTAACCGAACGGTGGGAGGCTGATGATCGATGGGAGACGGACTTTCGGGAAACAGGACTAACAGACCGACGATTCCTCACTGAGCGTTCGGACTCCGATCTAATGCTGACGGAGCGTTGGGAACCTGAAATTTGACTGACCGAACCACTTATTGAGGACCGAGCAATGGAGACTCCTCCCACGGAGCGTTGGGACCGGGCGCCACGACTTTCTGATCTTCGGCTGGCCACAGATCCACGGCTGACGGAAGTGGAGCTTATAGATCGAGCATCGTATGTGGACTTTGGGTTGGACACTTGGGTTGCTCCGGAATAAGTGCTGGCCCTGGAAGGACTTCCTGATCTATTTGTGCGTTTCGTATAGACGCTGGTCTTGGAGGCCGAATTTATAGACCGCGACTTGGCATCCATGATTGTGCGGAGTGAGGTGTGCGAGCGATGATGACCTCTGGTGTGCGAGCGATGGCGAACTTTGGTTCGCGACACTCCGCCGGCATCGATGCGACTGTCATCGTCGTAGACTGGTCGCTTGCTCGCGGCCATTTCGTGGTTGATGGCTTTCGAGATTTCTACTTCTCCCATTCGGGATCCGACTTGGTGCACCTGGCCTTCGCTCGCAGCTGGTTCCAGCGGTATTGTGGCTGCTTGTTGTTTGGCAAAGGTTCCTTCCGAAACTGACTTATTGGTGTGCTCAGCAGGCGGTGGTATAATGGCATAAACTGGCGGTGGGTATGTGGTGTACGTGGGAATCTTGAATTCCAAACGCTTTCCATAATTAGGCGGACCCACGTTAAAGGGATTGAATGGTTCGAGCCCGTCATCGTTGAACATAACTTTCTCTTCCTAGAGCCACTGAAAATGGTCAGGTGCGGATTTGGGTTCTTCCGTGCTAGGGCCAAAAAAGAAGACTTCACTAAATTTGGTTGAGGTTTTTTTTGGAATTTGGGTTTTATGTTTTTACTAAAGTCGACAGCCGAAAGAATATAAAGTCACAGGTTGCTGTTTAGAGAAATTTAAATAAACATATTGTCGCATGGACAATCGGCTCCTCCGCGATTATCAATCACTTTTGCACGTCCAGGCGATTTACGGTCTAAAATTGGATTTCAAATCTGACCTGAAATGTTTACCCTTTCAAATTGCAAATATGCGGTTACAACAAGATTTTTACCGTCTCTGCCTTTTATGTCAGGTGGGTGCCCGATCGTAGGGCACTCTGAAAATGTCAGTAAATTAATCCATTCAGTTTTGTTCGCAAAATTCTTCAGGTTCACACCATTTCTTTATTTGAAAAATCTCTGAATGCAAAATTATCTACGGTTTTTTTCTTCAAAATGAAAAGATCAGTCAGTGGCAGAGTATTAAATGCGGTCCCACGGCAAAACATTCAATTCCCTGCCCCTGCCCAGGGCATGCCCCCAGCAATGCCCATGCGTCCGACCAACCAGCTAACCCTCCCGGCCGACGGTCTAGTGGTCTACGGTTCTGGCCTTGTCTTCGGCGGCAAAGTCTATCCAGTGATGGTGGACGGGGTCCCAATGCAGACGCCTCCCATGTACCAGCACATGGCGGCCATGCAGCAGCAGCAGATGCAATTGCAGCAACAACAACGCCAGCAACAGCAGCAAATTCAGTTGACCAATCAGCCGTATCCGCAGTCGATGATTATGCCCCAACGAGTCCACTCGCGGCGCCACTCACCCCGCTCGGAGCCTCAGACTTCGCGCACTCAGATCCGTTCCTCCCACTCGCATCACAACCGTCAGTCACACACACACACGCGCTCGCGATCGAACAACCGCCATTTGCACACACCCAGGTCAGAAGTGATCTCGTCGAGGACTAAGGAGGATACTTCGTTGTCGGGCAGCAGCTCTTTGGTTCTGAGGAAGGAGAAGCGAAATGACCACCACTCAAAGCGTCATCACCGTCGAAGTGACGCCACCGCCGAGCAGCAGGTGCCACCCACCATGCATGTGTTGTCCCAGCCTCTGCCTCTTGGGGGTCAGTTGCAGGGCCAGCAAAGGATGCCAAGCCCGCTGCTTACTGGCTGGCCAACCACCGTACCTGGAATGCCCTTCCCAATGCAGCAGTTCAATTGTGGGTATGTGCCCAGCGTGTACCAGCCGAATTCGTGGAACGGTTATGCGATGATCAGTACCCCGAATCAGCCATTCTCCTTTGGGTTTAGCCCGAGGGACTGAGGATGAGGGCTGGCTGTATTTCCAAATGCTGTTCAGGTTAGAAATTTTGAAAGATCCTCCGCCGTGAAACGGAGGCTTCTTACCTTCTTCGGTTTACCAAATTGTCGAGCTCTTTGCATTTGTTAAAGCGAATTTGTTAAGCGGCAAACTCCCGTCAACCACACTCACCCTACACACAGAAAAGTCAACATATAAATTGTTTCCGGTTCCAAAAAAAAATAAATGTTGTGATCGGCAGAATAAGATTTTTCGTACTTTCATTCAGTCAGCATTAAAGCGGAAACTGTCTTAAAATTTATATGAACTGAACTCCGTCAGATTAGAGACTAAGCTTGAAGGGTTCCTCCGACGGCCAGAAGAGGGAGAGTCTTAGGCCGGAAAGAAGCTTATAAAGAAAAAAATGCTTCCGCGCTTGCTCCCTGAAATTTCAGGAAGATCATCTGGTCGATCGCCTGAAGAAAGCCGCCTTCCTTTTTATTCAAAAGACAAAACAGTTCAAGAAGTCTCGCATGCTTCGCTTTCTTTTCCGACTTTCACCCCGTCTTTTTGATTCTCTCGCAGCATAAAGTTCCTTGGTGTTTTTTAGCGCTTTCCTGACTCTTGCGCTGAACTCCAGCCCATGGAACTGTTTGAGTAAATTCCGGCAAGCCTGGCGTGGCCATTTAGCTCGGCCACCTCCTGCTTGCTCAAACCATTGGGGTGGGAGGCTTGTAAGTTAGTTTAGGCGTGCCGGATTTCCCTGCGTCGGGCACCTTTTGACCGGTGTGTTTGCGCGGGGCCCGTCTGAGTGGCAACGCCATTTAGTGGTAAATTTCCTTCTTACGTGAAGTCGGTAAAAGGAACAACGCAACTACGTAAACCGCAGCGCCGTCATACGTGACATTTTGCAAATTCCGTTTTCCACATTTTCTAATCTGGTGGCTGTCGCTTTGGCTTCACCGCCGTCTTTTTCTACCCGCCCGCGTGATTGAGCGCTCGCTGTCCGTCCCGCTTTTCCCTTTGTTATCACGGCAGCTCAAGTGTGTGTGTGTGTGTGAGTGCCAAGGTGCCTGTGGCCCGGTTGTCGGTTGTGATTCTGATTCTGACGTGCGGTGGTTTTCGATTTTTCCTTTTGCTTTGGCAGTGCTTCGTTGGTTTCCCGGGTGGCTTCTCCCCATTTTTGTTTTTCTCCTTTTGGCAACTCTCTTCCGTAGATTTTTCTAATTATTTCTTAGCTGAGCGGTTTCACAATTTGTCTATATGTGTAAGAGGTGGAGGCTGTGTGTGTGCCATCGTTTTGACAAGATTATTACACACTTTTTTAAACAGTTTGTTTTAAAGTACCAGGGTTGCACGGAAATCACTACAAGTACAGTTACGACAAATTAACGGAAGCAGTATGTTTTTGAGGGCTCAAATTTCTGAGAAAATTCTACTATATTTAGGGATCGATGCGGGAGTTGTTGGTACCATTAAAATTTGTAGATCTTTCTGTCAAATTGGGGAACTAAAAATGCACTCTTAAGATTTCCTAAGGGAAACTTTAGTTCGCATGTCTGCTTTAATCTAAAGCTTCATTATAAACTTATATTAAAATTCGACATAGGACATATAATACTAATAGAATATATTAAAACTCTCACAGGCTTGTTGGCCAGCCCTGAAATCTTCTGCTGTCCCCTTCGACACTAGCAGCCTTTTGGCAAAAGCCCATGGGGACCCTCAAACATAAGAAGCTCCAACCGCAAGCTGCAGCCACAGAGGTGTCGGGGACCACAGAGCCGCTTTTGTTGGCAAACACACACTCGCATAGAGGAGCACACTCTCAAGGCGCCTTACAGTTTTCTCTAATGATGATCCCCAAAGTCAACTTGCTAAAGTAACATGAGCTTCCACACACACACGCACACACTCTCGGAAGACAGAGAGAAAGTCTGGAAGGACGTACGTAAGCACACAACGGTATTAACGCCATAATTCTTAAGTTACAACACACACACACACGAGCACACACATGGAGCCACCGCACAAAAGGATTAAGTTATATTAAAGTTCTGATGGCGCTTGACTATGGTCGCTGCGGGTGTCCTGCGTTCGAGGCGAGGGCGGCCCAAGCGAAGGTGCGGATTATGCACCATTGCATTTAAAATTTCTTGTAGTCCGAAGGAGGATGGATCAGACGGGGCAGGGGCGGGGTCGTTAGTTGGTGAGTCTACTTGACTTGACACTTGGCTTAGATTCTTCGTCGATTCTATGTACTGTGTGCCTTTCGCCTCCCTCCCAGGCACTTTGGGCGCAAATCTCAGCCAGAGGGCGTCCAACTCGGAAGCCACACGGTGCAAAATTCGTCGACTCTTTGACCCAAATTCAAATAGTAATTTCGTGGGTATTTTCCTGGTCAGTTCAGTGGGTTTTTTTTAATACAATCCGAGCGCAGCTTTGACAGCAGGCCCCCAGGGCCCGCCCACTGTAATTTCCGATTTATGTAAACTGCCCTTACAGTAAAAGTTGGGAAGGGCTGAGCATGCCAAGGAAGATAAGAAAATTTTGAACGACCCTCTCTTTCAATGCCTTGGCTCAAGTGTTGAACCGTATTTACCATACGAAACAAATCCTAAAAGGATCGAAACATTAATTTTGAAGTCTCCAAAACTCTTTGAATAAGAATCAACTAATTACCCGAATTTTCAGCCTTCAGTTGCACCATCCAAGTTTTCCTTAATCTCGATTCTTAGAGTATTGCGAGAAGGCATTAAATCTCCTGCAGTTCCATCTCATATCCTGCAGTTCCGCGAATTCAACTCGCTTATTTTTGTATGTGTGAGTGTGATTTTGGGTAAAAGGGAAATTTTTTTGTAGTTTTATTGCCGGGCGGGCACTTTGTGCAGTACGCCGGAAGTTACAGGTCAAGTGTTAATTTTTTCCTCACCAGTGCCGCCATTTTGTCCATGCCTCCATTTTATTTTTTGTACTCTTTTTTTAATTTCTTTGTGCGCGTCTGCGGGGCATATTTATGTGCAAACTTTGTGCGCGCAAAGTTTAATTTTCGAAAATGCGTGGAAGTGACTTTCAACGACCTCCGCTGCCAACCGAAGGAACCCAGCCACGCCCAGTCATCTTCTCTAAATTTACAGCCAAAGGTAGACTGATTTATACGGTTTATGTTGCAATTGCAAATACTCTAGATGTCTCGAAAGAATTATCGGTCTGGGAAGCGCATCCTGCTAGATCTTAAAAATCATTATAATTTCATTAGCCCGCCATCATCGGTGGCTATCGCAGCAGCCATCAAGGCAAGCTCAAAACAGCTTGGGATTTTTTTACAGCCACTCCTCCTTCTCACCACTTAGCCCTTTATCCCCTTGCCGTATTTCATTTTATGTCTGTCCCGCCCACCCTCACCATTTTTCAGCACTTGGCGAAAAATGTTTAATGCGTTGACGGCCGGCCATATATGCATTTTATATACTTCCACGCACCTTTGGATTCTTGGGTATGTGTGTGCGTGTGTTTTTATGGCTCTACGGTGTCTAATAAAACTTTTTGCTGGCTTATTGCAATTGCGGTGCGTGTCTAAGGGGCTCATAAAACCACAGCAACCGGCAGCGCCGCCAAGCCGCTTTAAGTTTTTCCGAAATAAGCGCGCACTTTCGACAGCCGACAGAAGGAATTCCAACTTGTTGGAGTGTTTATTGTTTAGACCCCTGCCATGATCCAGAAAGCCTTTTTCAACACACACCCACACACATTATTCCCGCTTCTAAGGGATCAGGTTGTGGATTGAAAGTAAAACAGCGACACACGCGAAATGGAAACAGCGGCAGCTCAGCTTTTGTCTTCGTTTTGGTAGTGACATCGGCAAACAAGACGAGCGAAAGGATTGAACTACGGGTGGCAAGGGTACAGTGGGTCCTGGGAAAGCAAAAGTGAAATGAAAAATCATGGCAGGCAACTGAGGGAAACTGGGAACTTAAAATTGTGAGTGAATATAGTGAATATAGTAAGTATATTATTCTTTAAGGTAAGATAAATCTATTTAATGGGCTGAGCACCTATTAAGGATATTTCAGAGCTCGAATTCTATTCAATTCTGTAAGACACTTTAATGTCGTGAGGACACTCCCGACTCTATAGTCATTTTTTGGGGATTAAATAAACTCTTTCCCTCGCTGTCCCACTACCGTCATCAGGTGCTTATAATTAGGCCCACAAATCTTGGCCCACTCCACCGGCAAGCCACAATCAACATTACCTCTTCTCCACCTGCCGCTAAAATGATGGCCAACTGACGGACTAGCTGGGTCGTTGGGTTTCTGGGTGGCATTAGGATAAGTGGCTTCAATTTCACGTTTCGCGTAAATGAAGATTAAACAAATACAAGGATTTCCAACGGCAACGCTATAGAAAGGTAGAAACGGCCGAGGGTCGGGCGGCGGGTCGGCCACTCATTACATAAACTTGCAGTCGGGCACGCACTTGTCAAAAGTGTAGCCACAAAGCAGCACGTACAGCAACAACGGCATGCCACAGCGACAGCAACAACGCCAACAAGAGCAGCAACGTCGACAGCAACAACAACATTGCAATTTGGCCTGGCCAAGGCCACAGCAGCACAACGGGAACGACAGCCACTGAGATGCGTACTTAAGCCTTTTTTGCCAGCCCAAAAAACTAACAACACCAGCAGCAACATTACCAGCAGCAACAACAACAACACCAGCCACATCCCTGGTAACTTTAACTCGCAGCAGGTGTTTGTCATGGCAAAAAGTGTTTGCCATTGCTGCCTGATGTTGTTGGCGTTGTTGTCGGTGTTGCTGCTGGTGGTGTTGCCTGTTTGTTTGTTTGTTTTAGTTTGTTGTCGGCCAGCGAGTGCTCTAAAATCCGCTTTGACAGCTTTTGCCTGTCAGTTCAGTTTGCCTGCGTCGGCCAATCGGGTTGCCTCGAACTGGGGTTTGCCTTGGGGTGTTAACGCATGGCTAGTGTGAGGATGTGTTGTCTGCTGTGCCTGCCTGTCCTTTGTTTGCCTGGTTTATCCCCACACACTGGGTCTCCTAAAAAGCGGCATTGAAACGACCGGCAATCTCCCAGCCTTCTCCTCACCGCGGTTGACGGCAACATATGCTAATGACGAGAGGAACTGGGCCGCCACCCGGGCCCTTGCCATCTCTTGGATGGTCGGCCTGCCGTTTGGCAGGTTTCTGGTTTGGGTTAGTGGAAAACTTAATGCTGCTAGTTGCTGTCCAACTTACAGGCAGCGCCGGCGTCTCGGTTGCTCAGTCGCTTATAAAACAACAAACAACCAACCTCATCCCCCAGAAGCCTTGACAATTTTATGTATATGCATATGTATAAATAAACAAACTGACTTTGGCTTCATCAAAATGAAATTTGTGGGTAAATAGGCCGCCCACCTGAAGGCAGCTGCTTCCAGGACCCTGAAAAGTACAATTTTTTGGACATCATCTTCCGCACAATGGGCCGAATGGGCGTGGCAATAATTTATGCATCATTAAGCCTCAATTAATTCGGTCGAAGAAAATCTTTTTGATGTCATTCCAGTTTATGGCTAGGCGAATGTAATTAGCAATAAACGGGGATGCATTTGAGGCAAATATATTCCATGGAAATTTATGATTGAAATTGGTTAAATTTTGGGGTTTAAAAGTAAAGAAAGCTAAAGTTAATGGATGTGAGAAGTAGTCCGACGTATTCTCAAAACATGTTATGGTTATTTCATTTCAATTTACGCCTTTGATCTTACACAGACTGCGGTTGCCCCAAAATGCTCTAAGAAATTTAGTGAAGCTTTCTTTAAGTCTGAATTCCCATTCTTCATGTATTCAAAAACTTTGTCAGTCAGTCATTTATGTGCTAATAGGTCATCTGCAGCAGTATATGGAACAGGCGTTTGGATAATGAAATTAATGGTGTTGAAGATGAAGACAACAATGCCAATAACTGAAACCCACTCGGAAGAACCTGGCCGGCTTACAGAGCAACCATTTCAATTAGTAAGACATTTGCAATAAGGACAACAGGACTGAAAGACCGGACAGATGCCACGGAGACAGTGAGAACACCAAGCTGCTTTTCTGGGCGCCCCAAATGGCCTGGCTTCTTATACCAAATCCTTGCCATTACAAATGCAATTGCAAATGCGATGCCGTCGACTTTCCCACTAGCAGCCACCTTGTGGGTCCTGCCGGGCCTGTTAATGTTGCTTTATACAAATGATTATTGTTGTTGGTGTTGCTGGCATTGTTGCTGCTGTTGTCGAGCTTCCTCAAGAGCACATGTGTCATTAGCATTTTACAGGAACTGAGAGACAGGCAAACACATGGGCGGACGGGTCGACAGGTAAGCAGTGAAGGCGGCTTGACAGGCACAGGATACGCTGAAGGGAATTGGAAAACATTCCCATTGCGCTTGGTCCACATTGCAGTTCCATTGTATCCCACAATCGTATTGCCGAGCAGCTGCTCTTCGAAATGCAATACTTGCCGAAAGTGTTGGATGGAATTGGCCTCTCATCACTTTCACTGTTCGGGGCGATGATCTGATGATGAACTTTAAGCTCAACATACTTAACCCTTGGAAAAGGCCGCATGTAAATAAACACACAAATCGAGGCAGTGAAGCTAAATATATCACATTGCTCATACGCAGTGTGGGCCGCCATTAAATATGCATTTGCCGATTTCGCAGGGAAGCCGGCGTGGCCGCCGTTATTTTTAAAACAAAACCAGCTAACGCGCTAGTTGCTGGTGTTGTTGACAGCCCGACAAGCCAAACAAGAACAGCGAGAGCAGCAGCCGCAGCCAGGAAAGGGAGGCAATGCAAATGTGAAACCAAAAAGAAAAACAATAGAATTTAAATGATTTTAATGCGCACATTGAGTTTTATTGAAGCTCCCACCGGCCCCTTAGCCAACTTGCTGATGGGCAATACGCCTGATGCCTTCAAATCCTCTGACTCTGCGAATCCATCGCGCTTCACATGAATACAAAAAAACACCCCGCCATGGTGGCCACGGAGCCGGCTCAGGCGGCAGCTCTGGCGGCTTTTGGCGGCTCCGGCAGCACATATGGCCCTCCCCCATCTACACCATCCCCTCTGGGCTTTTCATTCGCAGTGACAATAATAATAATTGTCAATTGCAGCAGCTGTCATGGCAGGCAGCAGCGCCGTCGGATCCACGCCACGCGTTGCCCTGTACGCTTTTCATATTCAATTGCAAATGAAATTTTCATGTTGCCGTTCGCCCAAGCGCACCCTCCACCCCACCCACGGCCCTAGGTGTGTAGGTGCAGGTGTGCGTGGTGTAAATTTCACTTTGCCTGCTACCGTGACGGCCTGCCAGCCTCCAACCGCCTGGTGAGCCTGCAAGCCTGTTAACTTTTATACCACGTGTGCCAAGAATTCAAGGATGAGGATTGGTTGGGGGGCGGGAAGGGTAACTGCAGGCAAGTATGCTGGAAAACAAATCACTCGCATACTCTTTAGATCCACTGGCATCTGTTGGGTTCCAGAGCATTCCTATCGAATTGAAATCTGGCCAAGGGATCGAAACTGTGAATAGCAAGAACTAACGGTGGAAATTGTTTTGGGCCTTAAGTGATTCTAGTGGCACAATTTAAAGACAGTTCTAAACTATATTCCGAGCAAGGAGTTCTTATACTTATACCTATACAAAAAAAGGAAATGGTATCTGCGAAAAATCAACTGCAACTGCACCCAAACAAAGGAGGTTTTGGAAATTCAGTTCTTGGAAGCATGAAGAATTTCTGCAAATATAACGAGTTACAGATATTTGTGAAAAAATCTTTATTAAATGTGCTATCTTCCTCAGATTATATGGCTTTAAATAGGAACGAATTGCTTGTCCAATTCAAGCTACTTTAGCGTCTCCAAAAACTAAAAATCTTTCATGAAATTTGCACAAAGAGAGTATTTCCATTTCGAGTAGCGAACGGACTTTGGGCTTTCTCATTTTTTCATCAATTTTTTTGTTAGTCCTGCAGCCTTTGATTTTCTTGTTAAAATTCCCGGCTTTTTAAGTTGGCCGAGCGGTGGCGAGTTATGTGCAGTGGATGGGTTCCTCGTCAGCGTTATTTTCCGGCAGTTTTGATGAGTTTTAGAATTTCTGCAGGAGCTTCGCCGCGATGCATTTCGTGGTTTCCTTAATTTTCCTGCCGGCCGCAAGGAGTTTAAAGAATCGATTAGAAAAATTCCTCAGGCAACTGCCCACATAATTGAATTATTAAATGAAAAATTATGTGTTCGACTGAAGCGAAGTTGTTAACTAAAAAATAGGAAAGATTCCCCCCAAAGCGACTGGCCACATTTATTGGCTGGCTCTCTTTGCCGGGTTTATGTCTTTGTTATGTTCGGAAAATAGCTACTTCTTGGATTCCTTGAATTTCATATGAAATTACAATCATTTGCAGGAGTACATCCCCTTTTTCCATGGGCAATCAGCATCAGCTGCGTTTGCCGAGGGTGGGAATCTTTCAAGTGAATTGAAATCTTTCGTGCGATTTAAAAATCATAAATGCCAAGAAGAGAAGGGAAAGCGGCGGCAAACAATCTTGCTGAACAGCAGGTGAGCCACGCCCTGCCCCGCCTGTCATTCACTGCCACTCTCGTTTACACGCCCGCCATCAGCCCGTCCGTCCACCCGACAGACTTGGCAAATTCTCAGCTGCAGCGCTGCCATCGAAAGGGTTTTGGTTTGGCGTTTTGGCATTGCCGGGTGTCTGACTTGTTTGCATAAAACGCCGAGCAACCAACACCTCCGACAGGAGCAACAGCAGGACGACCATGACGACCGATGTGTCGGTGTGTGTGTGTGTGTGTGGGTGGGGTGAGTGTGTGCTTGCGGTTTGAGCTTCTTTGCATTTTATTTGCTTTTATTTTACAATTTCATACGTTTGGTACTTTCGGATCCACCAGCGAATTTTATGCTGACAGCAGCCAAATCGTTTTACGAAGCCAACAAAAACATCTTGGACAGCATTGTCTCCTTTGATTATCGAATTTTAAATGCCCTGCAAAGGCTTTTCTTGGTGAAGAAGGTAAAAGGCAAAAATCCGTGGAAGATCAAATCAAATAAGGAGTAATGGCAGGATTTCCTTTATTATACTCTTTGAAAAATTCGATTCCTGAAAATTGTATAAGGTAACATTTCGTTTCTGAAGGTTTAAAACTGACAGATTCTCATGTCTTCTGAAAATTAAAAAAACTTCTCAAATGATAAGTCGAAAAGGGCAGAAATCGGCAGCCTATTGTTGTTCCTTAGATTCTCAATGGCCATGACAATACCTTTAGTAGATTTAGATTTAATTGAGTGACTGTATTCTGTCATTGATATGTTTCTGCTTCCTACCATTTAATTTCCATCCTGACATAGCTAATATGCTGGAAGTAAGGCGAATCAGTTAGAGCATTAAAGCGAAAACGGATTTCAACTTTTGTCGCTGATGCGTTTTCTGTCCTTTCCATTCGCTTTTTGCTGCCTTGATTTGTGCCCAGCGATTTCGCTCAAGTTAAACGGCATCAGCGCCATTTTTGGCTTGCGGGGGGTTGCGCGAAAAAGGAAGAGCAGCAGGAATCAAGTTGAATGTGCCGAAAAGCAAATCCCTTTAAATGCCGGGCCATCACAGCAAGTCACAGTCGCAGTCATTTGAGGCTCTTGTTTTTTGTGTTTTCTTTTCTGAAAAGAGCCAAGTTTTTCATTTGACGCATTTATAAATTATTAAAAGTGTCAGCGCTCTCAGTCGGTGTGGCCGCCCATCTGACGGCTGATGTATGCGAGTATGTGGCAGCATCATTGACCTCGTGACCTCAAAACCACTTAAGCGCATACGCACACACTCACAAACACAGACGCGGACAGACTCGGCTCGGCGTGCTGGTCAAAATTAAACGAATGGACTCGGTCAGCACCGGCAAGGGGGACGCTCTGTGGGGAGCGGAGGAGGCCGTTGATTGCGCAAGAGGCCAGTGACATGACAAAACCATAAACAGTGGCTAAACAAGGTGCTTAAATTATGCCACAAGATCTGAAAACCGGCTGTAAATAACAGACCGAAATGGCAGGCACATCAATGGGGCGGACGGTCAGCAGGACGGCCGGGCAAGAAGCTAGTGACTGGGCTGACAGACAGACGGACAATACCAAACACATACCATTTAAGACGCATGCACAGTATTTCCCCGAGAAAGAGGCTGAATATAAGCCAAAAGAATCAGAGTCTATGGAGCATTTTTTCAGGATTCTTTGAATGGTGAACTTGAATTCAAAGCATTTATTTCGTTTACTATTCTCCGATTCAAACCATTCCTTTGTCCTTTAGATGTGATTCCTTCCGGCCAAAGTTTTCACTGTACTTGCACTTGGTGTTGTGGCTATCGATGCGGTTAGAGTTTGGGTAGCTTGTTGGCTGATTTTGGAGGGTGAATCTACTTTTGTTAGCCGGCCGCTGTGCGAGTAAAAGAGAAGGAAATCATACATCGTTGCCATATTATGTGGCCACTTCCAACCACCATTCCCTGCTGCGGCACCCTTACCCAGCCTCTGACCAATTCATCTTAGTCCCTCAACTTTCACCGCTTGTTGTTTAGTTGTTGGCTCAACGGTTGGCCGACTTTGAGATTGAGGGGCGCCGGCCAGAAGGCGGGGAATGTTTACTTGACGCTTTTCAGCTGCCAGCTGTTTACTTGCGGTATATGAATATCAACGACTTTGGTTGAGTGACTTGGGCGCCCTGACCGATTCATTCGACTGGCGTTTTGCTTGAAGATTCAACGTAAATGGCAATTTCGGCTGAACTTTGTTTTATGTAAGCATGCATGTGTTTGTACGACAGATGTCATTTGTGTGTTGCGGTGGACGCACCTTGTGAGGCGGGGCGCGGTGGGCGGTGAGAAACAAAATTTGAATGGATTGAAGCCATCCCAATGCGGCCCTTTGATTGTCTGTGGGGCTTCCTGCCGTTTCAGCCATCTATCGGTCTGTCTGTTTGTGTGGGTGCTGGGCGTTCGCCTTCGATTGCTTCGTCTGGACGAGTTGTTTCCTGTTCCTGTGGTCTTGACATGGCAATAGCACAAAAGATTTTAATTAAAATCGGATTTGGCATAGACGATTTCCGGGCTCTTAATTGCGTGCGGTGCGATGTTTGTTTACACTTGCAAATAAAACAAGCAGAGGACGCCCAAGGACACTCAGACGCCCAGACGCCGTCCATTTTGTTCACCTAAAAAACACCCACAAATCAACAAAATGCCTTTGAACTTCTCGTTTAGTGGTCCACAATTTATGCCACACAAACACACATACCGATGGTCGTACAGTTGTGATAGTGCGACTAAGCGACCCTCTGAGAATTGTCGTGACAAAGAGCGAGGGAAAAATGAAGAAAAACAAACTCTCACCCGCATAAGAAAATAATAAAAATTCATAATTGAATGCTCGAGCGCTTCTTGACACACGGAAGTTGCCCACCGGATGTATGTGCTGCTTTCTCTTTTCCTGATTCACACACACACACACACAGTGGTAATCTCTGTAGCTATGAGTGGGAAGTTTGTGTGAGGGACTGCGTGTCAGCAATTGTGGGTCATATTTTGTCGATTCGTTTGTATAAAGAAATTTTTTTTCCATTTTATTCTCAGGGCGTGTGTGGTTTTCTTTTTTTATTCTTCGGGTGTTCTTCGTTCGCACTTCCTATTTAAAGTGGAACCGGCATTTAGAATTTATTTGACAGACAGACAGGCAGGCAGGCGAGTGGGCGGTCAGGCAAGAATCCATTCGTAGCTCGACGCCTGATGTGATTTATGTGGCTTGCTCAGGAAGGAAATTCAAGAATTTTCCACAATTCAGCACAGCACAAGTCGGTTTTTAAGAGTTTTTAAAGGATTCCTGAGGGCTTTTCTAAATGTGCCCGAAAATGAATGCTACATTTTATTTCTATTTCTGGCGAATTGAGCGTTTCTCGCCTGAGTATCGGCTGAGTTTCCCTTTAACAAATCCTTTCCGCCGATCATCCGGTCCTTTTGCCTTCTGGTTAACCAATAATAAACAGTTTCCGTTTCACAACACATCGATTTGTGTAAGCCAAAAACACAACTATTAATCCTTTTGTTGGCCCGCTGGAAATAGAATGGGTTTGCGGTTATTGTTTGATTAATTTCCGCTCGACCGCCCGGCGACACTAATGACCATTTAATGTTACAATTTACACCTTATTGATTTGTATGCGGGTCGTGTACGTCGGCCACGATCGCAACAACTGATGGCGGGTGGGCCAAACAGGCGGGCCCTGAGAGGACTTCAATGTGGACTATGCAATTAACTGACATGCCGGAGTTCCATCCTCTGCAGCTGACACTCCCTCGGGTCTCTGAACTTTGTCCAGTTGTCAAGTGGTTAGGCAGACAGAGCAACGGAAAAATCCTCCAGGTTTGTTGCCATTTTCCAAGTGTCCCCAGGCCAGGGCTCGGTGATGATGAGTTGACCAGAGTTTTTGGCCGTTTGCATGTCACTAAATTGCAGCTGACAACGCAGCCATCGCTCTCAAGAGGCTGCCCGCCGGGGTGGCCTCTTGTCAGTTGGCAAAATTACCCATTTTGATGCTTTCCAGCCTGGCCTGCCTATGGGACGGCTGTAACGCCTCGACAGTTCCACAAGTTGCATATGCCAACGCACTGGCCGTGCTATTATTTTCCAGCATTATCTCGTCATATTTTGTGCAACTGCCTGGACACACAGACAAACGGGCTCACGGACAGCCCACCACTCGACTGCCAACGTCCGGCAGGCGGTGGGTTGCTGGTTCTCTCGTTCTCGTTGGGCTACTAATTCACCCAAAAGGAGAAGAGAAAAAATGCCGTCCATTGGCCGAAATTATGATTTGACCCCTCCACTCAGTTTATCTTTGTACGGCCGGACTGTGTCTGGCCCCGCCGGGTTCATTTGCCTTTGCCGCAGTCGCATTTCATTTTCATATCACGTATTTTATTACATCGTTATCCCCGACATCGGTGGCCGGGCCCATAACTATATGAAAATTCATACTCAAGGCCCCATACAACATTCGCCCGCTGACTAACCGGCTAAGTTATCCATCAGACGGCAACGTCGGCTTCACCTACACCATGAAAAAGCGGATGTGTGGGGTCGGGAAGCTGCTGGGCGTATTCAGAATGCAGTTCAATAGATTTCAACTGCCATAAAATTCACATTAAGTTGCTTAAGCAGCCATAACCAGGGATCATGTAAATGCGAATGTGACTGGGAGTGGGAGGTGCGCTGGCGTGGGCGCCCCTCACTGGCAGCATCGTAAAGTGTTGGAAAATTGCATGTCGGTTTTTAGGGCTGAGCGCAAAAGTCACCGCACCTAGCAAAGCGAGGTTAGATTTCTTGGGATCTTTGAAAATAATTCTCTTTCTCCTTCTTGCGATCTGAAGACTACTTGAGGGTCTGGCGCCAATGTAGGCGCCAGTACTAAATGCCCTCAGACGAAAGAGTTGGATAGTCGCAAACAATATGATTCTCAGTCGCTGTAAAAATCACAGTGATTGCCAGTGAATTCCCCTCAACTTTTGCCCTGTTCTTCTCTCAAATTCCCCACAAATGCGACTTAAAAATTGTCTGTTAAGGCAGTCATAAGTCCAATAGTCAAAGTCCCCGAGACATTAAATTCTGATGCTTTCTGTGACTGGACTTTCAGTCACTGTTTTTCATATTCTCATCACTTCCACGCGGCACAATATTCGTTCGTCATCTACTCAGCCGTGTTGCCCTGCGTCACCGTGACTGAGCTTTCAGTCACAGTTCCTAACATTCTCATCACTAATGCGCCATTACAATTTAATTGATTTCTACATATATTCGTCTGCAGTTGAATTCGTGCTGGAAGAGCCGAGAAACTGATCAGTTATGCGCACTCAGCTGCCAATTTATATGTCCGTAAGTGATTTTCTCTCTCTCGCACTTGAAAATCCATTGGAAATGGCAAAACGTATAAATTTCCCATGAATAAATAATAAAAATTGTTTGGCAATTGAAAACGGTTAACTAGCAACTCCAATTTGCTAGTCTCTGCCAGGCATTCCAAGCTTTCGAAACGAGCACAAAAAGGACTTTAAAATTTATAACGGCATAACTAAGGCCAGAAACTTATGAACTATGCGCTTTGAAGCAGTCACTATGACAGTCGGTGTGTGCGTGTGTGAGTATGCTAACCTCCGGTAGCAAAAAACTTCATATCAAAATACCAAAGCAAATATTTTGCCATGCGAATGCTGAGCTCTGAGCAACTCACCTCAAACTGGCTGCGGGTGGAAAGCGGAGGCGAAAAGTTTGGTTGGGTGGAAAGAAAATTTCATTACAAATAGTCCCAAGCATTTTGATAAAGAACAAGATGGGAAAAATATGCCAGCCTCACAAATATTCGAATAGCTTTGTTTCTACTCATTTCAAGTGCCTTGAATACTTTGCGGTTACATAAAACGACAATTCGGTTGATCAGCTCCGACGCCCCACCACCAGAGGCGTTGGCCTGTCCGTGGCCTGGCAGGCGAGGAGGCTCGAGAGTTGCAATCGTTCATTTTGCTGCAAGAAGATAAAGCGCGTTGGGCACACTGGCAAATTAAATAACAATAAAGGGAAGCACGTGCCGGGTCCATAATGAAATGAGATAGCCACTGCGAGGAACAATGAGAAACAGGCGGACACAAGGACGTCCACGAAGACGATGACGGCAATGGCTATGGCGATGGCTATGGCGTCGACGACCAAGTCAGCGGTGGGGCATGGAAAGACATGAAAATTGTATACGGAGGCGGTTATAAATTTTAAGAATTTTCTCATGCAAATGAAAGTTCCCAGCACGCATGACAGCCCAAGACAATTGTTGGTAATTTATGCCGGCCAATGAGTGAACCGAGTGTGCGTGTGTAAGAGTGTGTGCCAGCGGAGGTGCTCGCGCCCAAAAAGTCTGGGTAATTTTTCAAATCTAGTCACGTTTTGGGTTAGTTTCTTAAATGCGGAAAAGTCTTGTCGCAAATTTAAATGCATTCGAGTTCGAAATCAAGTCGCAATGGCAGGAAATGAAACACACACTGCCCTCGGGTAATAAAATGCACACACGCATGCATTTCTGCATGTGAGACCCTCAATTTGAGAATAAAATTTATGACACTGTAATTGAAATCATCAGCGAGCCTCCATTCCTAGTACAGTTGCTTGTCCACTTGTCCTTAAATGGCGAAAACTTAGGCTAATTTAAGGCCCTTGCGTGCCGAGTTTTCTGAAATTTTATCTCGCCAAGCGTGAATTTGCTACAATCACCAATTGGAGCGGCGTTCGGAGGCCACCTATTTGCACGACCATTTAAAACAACCCAAACTCAAGCCAGGCACGGAGAGGCAGGCAAGCAAACAAACAAACAAAAGTGCAGCCCTGGCTAAAAATTAAAGCAACGGCCGTTGGCTAATTACAAGGCGACCTAATTTTGCGCCGAAGTGCGAAAAGCACGGCCGAGAAGTCCGGAAAAAAGGACCCGGGTGTTCCCGGATTGGTCAGGGGACTGGAACTGGGGGATCGCCCGGGTTCGCCCAATAAATGCCAACGAGGCCAAGCACCTCCAAAACCAACAAAACACACACACACACTGTGACTTGAAGCCGCACAAACCGCTGAGCGCAATCGTCTTTCCCGTGCTGTGTCCGCCGGCCGGCCAAGCGGCAGTTGCGGCGACCGCGATGCTTGTTTTTTGCTAATTAGCGAATAACCGTGTTTAGATTGCAAACACTCATGGAAGTGCTGATGACGGGCACTGCCAACCGGGCCCAAAAAAAAAGCCGTAGCCGGCAACCCAGTGAGAAAAAAATATAACAGACGCCGGGAAATTAATTGCCAAACAAGTGAGTGCGCGTTGCCGCTGTCGGCCTGATGGGCAGCTGGAAATTGCCGGCCCGCCCAGGCCGACTGCCGGCGGTTACCAGCCGCCTGCCACATTCATGCAGAGCCATCGCCGCTGCAGCGACCCACCGGCCCCTCCAGTAACGCAGGCGGCGGCTGCGGTGATGCCGTCGACGTCGGCGGGTCTGCGACCGACTTGGTCACAGTTGCGCTTAGTTAATTAGTTTAGCTGCGTGTTAGGCATAACAGCATGTTTTCAACTGCCTACCCCACGCTCCCCGCTGCCGTGAAATGGCCGTGCTGCGTTCCCTGTCATTGCCGGCTGCTGGGTTGCGTGTGTTTGCTGTCAGCGGCGACGCATCAGACGCGCCGCCAGTTTTCGCTGACAACAGTAAATGCGTGTGTGCCGGGGTGTGGGTGGGTTTGTGTTGGCTTCAATTACAGCTCAGCAAATGGCTGTCGTTGGAGCGGAGGACTCTTCATCACGTTGCCTTCGGGGCCTGAGGCCGCCTCCTCGCATTTGAAGCCGCTTAACGAAATTTTTGGCCAGCAGCCCCCTCGCCACACTATTTGATATTTAACAAGGTGAGGGCTGCAGGAGATCTCTGGCAGTTTGCATAGAAAATATTTGACTAACACTCCTGCCCCCGACCCCACTCACAATTTGAAAACGACAAACTTTAAAGGAAAATTGAATTTTTAAAGCCGCAACAAAATCAAACCGAAACTTTTACGAGGACCCCATCCACAGCGAACTCCCGCCAATAGCCTTTCGCAGGCTGGCGTTCGTTTGGTCGCTCGGGGTCCCTGGAGTGTGTTTTGAAAGTCCAATCGCCCACTCGGTCCCTCCATTGAGTTAGCATTAAAAATTGATGAGTTCTTAATTTGCGAAGCGCTGCCGACGCCGCTGCCCGCCTGCCATATTGAAAATAGATTAAGCTCTATTATTTGCAGTCATGATGTGGATTAGCACGGACACTCAACGGGCCCTCCACCCGGGCACCCTACCAAGCGGCGCCGGGCTAGGCTATTTGGTGGAGAGGACGGCGGGAAGCGGAACTTGGTGAACAGAAAAGTTTCCTCGATTTGAACGGACCCACTCACCGTTACCATGACCGTGCTCTTGTTGTTGTTTTGCCTTTTAAACGTCATCATTAATCATGCTGACAAGGGGCATTTGGATTTTCATTTTGGCCCATTGAGCCCCCAATCCAATCCTTGCCCATCCTTTTCGAAATTCGTTCGCCTTTTTGCATTCGATTGGTTTATTGGGTTTGATATTCTATAATTCATGGTTGTATCGTCCAGCCGACATCGATGGAGGTGGACCACGATTTTTAAGTTATTTATACCCGTCGCATTTTTGAACTCCAGTTGCAGTCGCCAAATGTTGCAAATTTTGCAACGGCGCACAGGAAACTCAATAAAAGCGCGCGCCCACGCTTGGCGCCCCCCACAAAAGTTTGGGGTTCGTGAAATTTGAAATTTATTTATGGTAATTTCATCAGGGACGAAAGGCGGCTCCGGCGGCGGCCGTTCAATGGGTCGGTAGGTCGGTCGATTGGCTTTGCAGCCACCGACCTCCCATCCCATTTAGCCCGCCTCCGTTGGACGCATTTGGCGTTTTATCAAAATTTTGCACAAGGTAAATTTAACAGCTGCCGGGATTTTCGGGATTGGAGTCGCTCACTTTGGGGGAACCATGCGGCGGGCGACACGCATTGCATTTTTGATTTGTGAATTTTCCATTTCTCATGATGGATTGACTCTCGCTTGAAGTGCGAAAGAAGCAATTGATCGTGTGATGATGTGGGCGTGGTTGGGCCTCTATATGAACGCAGCAATATTAAGAAATAAATTTGAAAGAAGCACCCCTAAAAAAAGATAAAAGAAAGCACGGAATTTATAATAAAACTAGAAATTAAAGCGAAATCTTTTAGTGCAGTTTACATGGCTTACGAAGAGAACTGTTGGTATATTATGATTAGAACCCTTAGAAAAGTATATGATCTTAAAAATCTACTCTCGGATCAACTCAGTTTGGGTTTCTATGAAGTGGATAAAAACAGAAATTTCCATCGTTTTTATCGCCCTTAGTCGGTTTCAAAATTTTACAGCGTTGGAATGACAAACTGACAAACTGTTGGGGTTGCGGTTTGCACAATTTAATTGGCTGAACGAACGTATTTAAATTTAAAATTTAATTAAAGCAAACAACGAACTGGCGGTTTCTAGTTCTGTTTTGATAATGCGATCGCTCGAAAACTTTTTCCCAATTAACTTTTTTTCGAGTTCGAAGCAAGTTTTTTCATTGGGCTGCAAAACCGCATGACTCGTTTATCACGTCTGCCAGCGACTGTTATTATTAATTATGAACCTTCTATTGTATTCGTTTTGTTGGACGTTTGTGAGCGGCATTCGATTTGCCAATTTGCCGGTGTAATCCAAAATAACCCATAAAGTCTCGCATTGAAAATGCAACTAACTCGCAAAATTAGCTAAGGTCTTTTCGGTTATTTTGCTAGAATGGTATTCTCAGTACTCCCTGGAATCCAAGGCATCATGAAGTTCTTGTTGTTGCTGCTTCTTGTGATCGGCGGGTCAGCTGAGCGCTGCTACTACTTCCCCGAGTGCTTCAAATTGGGCACCTGTTGCAAGGGCCGCCCTCTGTACACAGTGCCTTCTTAAAACAATATTTTAAAAGAGTAAATAAATCGATAGAAACCCAAACTTAACTCAAAATGTTTAATAAACGTTTTCCCGCAAGCAACATGGTTAAGGGTTCCTGGAATCAATTTTATTGGTCGTTGGCGGGGCCTCCTCAGACACGCAGCCGAACTGAGGGTAGATGGAGAAATATGTGATCCTAAACTCCGCCTTACCGTCTAACTATTCTTCTGTCTTTTTGATTGCCTTACCGTTCCTCCGTCTCCACTTTGCCTTCTAGTCGACTCATCGGCATATCGCCTGCGGCCGATCCTGTCGTTCATCTTTTTCCCTTCCATTGGAGCGGCTGGTTAGTCCGTCCGTCTGTTCGTCTTTTCCCCAAACTCCCTCGACAGAACCGATCTTAGAATTAAACTTTCATGTTACAAAAAAACTTAAAAGCTCCGATCGGTTGGCCCCTGAATTGTATATAAGGCCGGCAGTCAAGGGTCACCGGCAGTTGCTAGCTATCGAAAAATGCAAGTCAAGTTGTTTTTTTGGTCTGCTAAGTTTTCAAAGTGCGAATTAATTAATTAAAATTAAGTAAACGGAAGCACACGCGATGCAATATTAAGTCAAGCAACAAGGATGCGAACAACAAAAAAATGAAAATATCGGTAAGCGCTTTTAAATAAGAGTCATAAAAGGGAGAAGATAAATAAATATAGTATATATTGTACTAAGATATAGTTAATTTAAAATCATTTTACCCGAAACAACACTTTTTGCCTTTATCTAACGCCTTGACGTAGCCGACAAAACTCCTCCCATTATCACAGCATGTTAAGCTAAATTGGTCATTCTTTCAACTTAATAAAAAACAATTAATTTGCTCTTGCGGATGGGCATAAATTAATTCCAACATATGCAAACGGCAAGTCGATTTTGTAGTTGCCTTTGGGGCAATTTACTCGCATGGACCTTAACCCTCGCCCACTCGTCAAATTATTCGGGCTTTGTGAATGTGTCGCCCACAGTCGCACACACAACAAACAAACACAATGAACGCCCCGAACTTTCAACGCCACAATGAGGCATTGCGTATGGTTTAAGCCTTATTTATTTGGGGTCATAAATAACGCTTAACGCATCTAAATCTTTAACTTTGTGCCGTTTGCCTTTGCCATTTGGCATGGGCGATGGACGGCGGATGGCGGACGACCAACGATAGGCAGCGGCAGCGACGGAGCGAATGAGAAAGGCGCCGTTGGTTGGCCTGGCTAACTCGATGGGTTTTGGGTTGTTTACCCGGCTAACTTGACGTTGCTTAAATTGTAGGCGCCGTTTGCCGCTATTGCCTTGGTCGAACGCGGGGACGAGGTTGTGGGCGGGTGGACGGACGGCGGCTCAACTCGATTCAGGAAAGTTAAAAGTTGGAAAACAATACAAAAATTGCTCGCTTTTTTCGAGATTTATGGCCGGCGTTTTCCTTTCGAGTGTGGCAGTGTGTGTGCGTGTGTGTGTGGGTGGGCGACCGCTTTGACCGCCATTTAACGGTAACAACGGCAACACCGTAACGTTTTAAAAATGGTTTAAAGTTGATTTTCAACCTGCCCCAAAAAGCGTGCTACGTTTTTTTCCTCGTCAGCGCGCAAAGCGACCAACAAAAATGAATTTTTTTTATTTATTTGTTTTTTTTTTTTAGTTTCAACTTGTTGTTTGTTTTTGTTGCTGCTTTGGTTATTTTGTTGATCTTTTCCTCAGACTTTCAACTGCTGCTGCTGCTGCTGCCGTTCGCCAGTAGGGTGTGGCTGCACATTGCCAGTTGTTTGCTGCGGCAAACAAGCCACTCACGCACGCACACACACATGCACCCATGCTGCGTCTGCCTGTGCGTGTGCATGTCGTTGTCCCGTTTTATGCCTTTCATTGCTGTCATGTTGTTTTGCCGGCTGGAAGGCTTACATCTGCTTGCTAAAAACTAGAACCCTCCTGCATTCGCTTCCATTAACTGTCTGCCCTGTCTGCCCGTCTCTTTCACACGCACAAACTTCCACGCACACTCTCCCATTCGCATTCACTTGAACTGGGGACAGTTTTGGCACTTGTTGTAGTTGATTTTGTTGTTGTTTATCTGCGGTTTTCTAGTATGTAACACAGCGTTCGATTTTTATATACCCTCTAAAAAAGATAGCTTGAGTAAAGGATTGTATTATTGATCTCATATTGTTTGAAGATTGATTTTCTTTTTGTCTTCTCGGACTCTAATTAAAATATTTGTAAGAGTCAAAAGCAAATCGCTCGTTATAGGAATACGAATGGTTTCTGGTAGGTAAGAGCCTTCTAGCTTCTTATCCAAGATTTGAAGAAACTTCGATAACAATACACCTAAACTATTTCAGCTAACAACTTCACATTTGCTACGTTTCGGATACAAATGCCGAATGAATTCTGAATAGTTCATACATGTTATGTTCATTTCATTCGTATCTTCCTATCAGTGATTTTAAGAATATAAAATGACCAAACCTTTTACTATATATACGCTATAATATACAAATAAACACTGTTAAATTATTCCCTTCCTATATCCATGAGAAAATATCTCCCTCTTAAAGAAATTAAGTTGGTTTGGATGTCTTAGTTTTAATCATAAATCAAATCCGAAATTAACGAGAAGAGTATTTAAAATTCGCTTCTTTGAAGCGGTTTCCCGAGCTGTCGGTTTTGTTTCTGTCGTTTTTTGTGGTGGTGCTGGTGGGGCCGATTTCTCCATCAACCGCTGGGCAGGAGCCGCAGCAGAGGTGTCGGTTAGTTTTTGACACGATTGCGTCCCAGTCGCCATTTGTTCCCTTCTTTTGCGGGCCCGTTTTGTTTATAAATTAACATATAAATTGATTTTTCGCAGCAAAGTGTTGAATTGGCGTTGTTGTTGGTGGCCGGTGGCCATCGTGTCTTCCATCTATTCAGGTGTGCTCAAAAGATGACACCGGGCATCTCGTTGGCTTTGTGCTCAAATTGAAATTCCATGTTTTTCAGCTTAAAGTTCAACCCGAAAAACTTTACCAATTTGAGGAGCCCGGCAAACTTGCAGCAATGAACCCGCCCAAAAAAAAAACACCCACAAAATAAATATCAATTGAATTTTTTCGCCCCAAGGCTAGTGAAATTGGAAAAAGTTTAGTTTTCAATTAAATTTTCCCCCGCCAGACAGATAGAAAAGTAAATATCGATATAAAAACACAAAAATTTTAATTACCAAAGTCGAGGGAATAACTAAACAAAAATGTTAAAATACTAAGCTCACTCCGGTAAATCGGCAGCTAACTTTTCCCGACATTCTACCCGGTCAAGTGGGTGGACTATTTACAAAACTTTCAGTCAAAAATAAGTCGCCGGGCAAAGTAAAAGCGACCAATGGCCGGCCACGAACGCCGTTGGCAGAGCCGATGGCATTCTTATCGTGTGCAGCTGGGGATGTAATTGTTATCTTTAAAACAACCACAAAATCCATTTAAATTATACAACAAAACCCACACAAATACACGCGTATGCCGTGGTAGCAGCTGCTTATGTGTGCGCTGTCTATTCAGCTATAGGAATTTTATGTCCTTTGGCAGTGTGACAGAGGTGAGCAGACCCAAATGGCATAGTCAGGGCCAAGTTAATTACACTTAATACGCATGGCAAAGTCTCAAACTGCCTGGTCTACGCCAGATTTCTTCCTCCAACTCGCCCCTCTCTGCAGTCACCTTGGTCGGCAGGTGTGTGCGTTGGTCTTTGACCAAAAACTGTTTGGCTATTTGTGTGTTGGCTCTAAGACTCTGGCAGCTTGTTTATTTGTTGATTTTAGCTACCAGGTGTGCAGGATATCAGGGGATGTGCAAAGCATGTGTGTGTGTTAAATATTCTGTTAAATATTTATATGTAATCACTGGCCAGTGTGGCCATGGCCAGCCTGCTGCAAATTATTTTAATTGCTGGCCAAGCCAAGTCGATTTAGGATCACTTGACAGCATTGCCAACGCTAACGACAGATCCTCGGTTGTATTTGTGCGTGTAAGTGGTTCAAATTTAAAATTCTATTAATTCTCGTTTTCGATTTTGGAGAGAACATCAAATCAAATTATCTGAAGTGGCAAATGAGGGAAAGGCCGACCTTTTCTTTGTTAAAGTTTTTCTGTCCCCTGTGTTGTCTCATCCACTTACCCTTCTCAGTTTTGTGCAACATGTCAACAAATTGATTTGTCCAACTAACCTCGTCCTGCCCCACCTCCACATACATACGAGGAATCGGCGTCGAATCAGCAACATTAAAAATTGACAACTTTCGACAAACAGAAAATGTCACAACACGTGGATGAATGGCTTGTTCTTCAGCTGGTTTCAGGGGCGGGCGTATGGGCCAATTCTTCAAAATGAAAAGCCAAAGTCCATTCATTGTAAATATTTTATGTGCTTGAATTAATTCCAGAATTTTATATCCACAGCTGCGTTTTCTATGCCCCGGCAACAGTGACAAGGGCCACCAGAATACTCTACCTTTTTCCGAAAGGAATTCATTATATGTTGAGGAGTTCCTTAAATTAAATTTAAATCGATTTTTTTGTTGACTAAGAAGCTTTTATTTTCTAACTTATTGGACGATTTTGTTCTTATATTATTTTGTTCCGGGCCATTTTCTGAGAGTGGAAGGAGAAATCTCTAAAATCATTCGAAAGAAATTAAATAAATCTGTCGAACAGAAATGTTAAAATTTTGCTTGGTGTCATTCGTTTGTTTCCTTGCTTCTCTCTGGGAAATAATTTTACGGCTTTTTTCCTTCATTTTTTTTTTTTAAAGAAAGTATTCATTCTCGAAATAACAAATAGAAGCAAGTTCCAAATGCAACAATATTTTTCAAAGCCGCTTCCATTTACAAACTTTTTCTTTTCTCCCTGAGATTTTAGGGACTTCCTTAAAATTCTCCAACCAACTGACTGATACTTTACATATTTCCTTTTTTAGGCTCTCTAGAAGAGAGCATCATTGGCCAAACTGAAATAAAAATATGTTCAGGTTTTTGTTATGAAAGCGTTGGTAGTTTGACATTTACGCATTCATGGTTGGTGAATTGCTTAAAGTTTTCGGTATTGTGAGTTCCCGTGGGCTTTGAACTGTCGTTGCCTTGGCTGTGGTTGGTCTATGCTTTTCATAAGTTATGCAAATTAATGCGACTTCAAGCGTAAATGACCATGTGCATTTTAAAATTTATAAAATTTCGACTTTGAAATTCCAAAAATTACTCAGACGAAAATAAATGAGTGGAATGGGATTCCAAGGACGATAAGCCTGAATCTCAAGTCGGAATTTCGATTGACCGTGCAGCGCTGCAGAGCTGCCCTGTCCCAGGTCCTTTGATCCCTGGCCATTCTGGAGCGGGTGGTTTATGCTCAGTCACTTGCCAAGCACAAAATTTTATAACTAGCATTAATTTCGGTTAATAACTGTATAAGGCCAGCCAGCCAACCCGCCCACAAAACACTTGCCGATAGGCCCCGCATTAATTCCCAAAAACGGCCGCTCCAAAGTTTTTCACTCGACCGATGGCCGAGCCTTGGCCTGGCATAAAATAGAATTGAAATAACCATACGATAAGCTCAATTTGTGCGCAGCTTTAGTGGCGCATTATCCATACATAAACCAGAGATAGACGCCGATACTTACGCTTCCTTGGACCACCGAAGCACCCACTGTACGCGTGTGTGTGTGTGGTGTTGGTGCGTTGATGTGCGTCACTTCCGCTTGTAATTGTAGTTACAATGTCACAATCACCAGACCATATAAACGCAGGCAAACAACATGAACGCCGGCGTCGTACAGCCCGAAGCTGCCACAGGCAGACGCCGGCCGAGGCGGTCCCCAACGAGCCACCGATCCACGGAGCTGCCTTTTGTGAGGGCTTTTAAGTAGCACACACCCGCACACACATGCATACGCACGCATGCACACCCACTTGGGCGCTTTATTAGCAAAGTAAAACTTAGACAAAGCCCGGCCCATCCTGTGCCGACCCGTCCCGTTGGCAACTCTGCTCGCCTGCTCTGTCGTCGTTGCCGTCATCGTCGTACTTGCCACTTTGTAAGCAGATCTAAGGCCTGCGGTTGTCCTAGCCACACACACGCAGCCGGCAACCCATTGCCCGGCCCCATATGCGTGAATCTTTGGCCTGGGGAACTCTCGGCATCTCCTTGGCAATATTTACAAGTCACTTGTTTTTATGCGTACATTAATTATTCGCGCTTTGCCTTTTGCCTTTGGTTTTCCTCGAGCGTTTGTGTGTGTGGGCGCGGCGGGGACAACTTTCGGGGCTTGTCTTTGATTTTTACACTTGCCACTTGGTAATGCCGCAGGACAATCCTCCCCCAATGATGACGATGGGGGCCATCATCACCAAAAGCAGTATATGCCTACAATTGGGCTTAGAAGAAAACTCTTTGTGGGGCTGCCGTTAAAAGAACTTGTTCCTGGTCTTCAATGAAAATATTAGAAAACTTACATCCTTCCTATTCATTACTCACCTTCCAAACAAAAGGAGCGCCATGCAGAGCCACAACAATATTCTGGATAACATCTAACAGAGTCAAAAACTAAGCCCACACCCGCTGTTAAGATCCCTAAAATGAATACTGAGCCCTCAATCAGCTTATGTAAGGGCTCATTGAGAGCTGCGTCTACGCAATTGGGGTTTATTTCCGTCCCCTGTAACCCTGTCGTGTTTCCATGAATTCCATGGCCAATTGATGGGGTAAAACGCCTCTGATTTTCCACCCTAATGCGACTTCTGACGGTGCTCTTGTTAATGTCCTTGGCGGTATCCCTGTGCCAGGTAGTTGGGCTTTCGGTCGTTTTAATTGCTGCACTTGCACCAATCCATTTATGTGGTGACTTGTTTTTTTTTTCAGGTCATAAACGTCAACAGCTTCGCATGTAACTGACCTGACCCAGTTGCGAGTTTACGGGCAGCCCACTGGCCTGGCCCATGAGCATCGGTGGACCGGTTGACTTTAATGGGTTTACTGTGAAGCGGAATGTGTAATGCGTCATGTGGATGATGTGGAATTGCACTCTCATTTTATAATTTGTGGCCTTGACTGGCTTATTTCCCTTTAGTCAATGCGGCGTATGCGTGATTGCTGGCCAACGAATCGATCCAATGAATCTTTCATAATTTTTTTATTTTTTTTTTTTACCTACTTAGCGGCGCCCAAGCAATTTGCATTTTTCCATCGCCATTACGCCCCATTAATATCGTAGTTGCCGTCCGCTTGCTTCGCCGCTCATCAGCGCCGCGGGTGGTATTTTTTTTCTGATTCTACTTTCAATCATCTCCTTATTGTTGCTGTCTTATCGCACGCCACGCCTTCCACGCCTTTCAAATTAAACTCTGCATAATTTAATTTTTATTAAATTCTTCACATTAATGCGTTTTTATTCATCATCATCGTCGACAGCGTCGTCATCAATTCGCCCCTTCATCCTGCACTTTTTACAATTCATTTTCCTTTTCTTTTTTTTTATTATCATTCATTCATTTAATTCTGGTTCTCGTTTCTCTCTGTGTTTCTCTTTTAATATAACTTACAAAATTAATTTATAGCTATGTGTCTGAGTATGTGTGTGTGTTATTTGTTACTATTGTTGTTGTGTAATTTCCTCTGTCAGTTATTTCCATGCTCAATGCTGTTTAAATGTTGCTTTGTCCTTTACGGGCCTTTAAATACTCATAAATATTTTATTTCCATTTTTTACGCTCTACACTTAATTTATGTTCATTTAATATTTATTTCTTTTCTTTCCGTTTTCTCTTTACAGCTAAAAAATTTAGAAGGTAATTAAATTTTAAAATTATACGCATTTTCAATATTCGCCATTAATTTGTATGGTTTGTTTTTTAACTCTATAATTTTTTCTTTATATTTATCTTCAATTTCTGGGATCCCTTTTATAATGCTAATATGTTTACAATTTAACCCTGGGGCGGGTGCATGTGCATTTTGCCATTCAACTCACTTGGTGAAATTTAAACTAAAATAATTTTCTATGTACGCCACTCTTGGTGTGTGTGTGTGGTGTGAAGGTGTTTTGGGATTTCTAGGTGTTTGTTTTCTTATATTTCTAATGATTTTTTCTTTGTTCGAATTCGATTTATTATATGCAATTTACAGTTACGCTTAGGGTGCTGAAATGATTGCTTTCCGTATGCCAAAGTCATACAATTTTCAATACTCGTCGGCTAGGTTTTTGTTTCGTTTTTTGGTTTTTTATTGCTAATTTTTTTGCTTAGAGTTTTTGGGTGTTTTGCTTATCTTTCGTTTTCACCTTCGTCGTTACACTCGAAATTTGATATTTACACACAAATTGTGGAATTTTTTTCATGGGACTGACAGACAGTGGGCGAGAAAACAAGCAATGAATGTGTGAAAAATTCCCAGCCGGTCAGACAATTGATTGTAATTGAAGCAAAGTCTAAGTTCATTTGATGAGTGGAAATTCCCTCGCTTATTTTTTCCTCAGGCGCACAATGGAAAAGTTCTTGGAGAAATTGGCAAAAAGCTCATCACTTTAAAAATAATCGATTTGAATTTAATTTAGTTTGCTTGCCGATTGGCTGGCATAACGCTTTCAATTTAAACACCGGAAGAATCGCATCTCTTTGAAGTTCTGGGGAAAATACATTCGCTGAATTATTCATGCTCCGATGGCTGTGCGCCGGCCCCCGAATTGTCGAAACATTTCGCGAGTTGAACACAAAACATCCGTAGCCTAAATTAAAATTTTATAAACTGGAGAACGAGCCCGAAATACAAAAGCAGCAGCCACTCTCCGTCCACCCGCACGGCAGGCAGCCCGCCAACCCTTCGCTCGATTTGACAACCGACGGGGCGCGAATCGACGGAGCGGCTGAGCCTAGAGAAACTTTAATGCCGACGGTGTATGGCTGGGGATTTTGTGGGGCACAGGTGTCGCCATGGCGAGAACATATGCCACTCGAGTTTCGAGTGACTGTCGGCCGGTCGGGGCCGTCGAACAAAAGAAAAGGGTGAGATGGAAGAGGGCCGGCTGAGGCCGAGACTGCGGGCGGATGCGTGAGTCAATTGTCAACTAACAACGCCGCTGAGAGCAACTCAATCGGCAAACAACAAACAAACAAACAACAAAGCCCAGCAGCCCGCCACAATCTCCCCTTCATCTAGGCCTAGCACCCGGGCCATTCTCAAATTGTACTTCCTTGTTGCCTGGAGTGGCTGAAGACGGTTGTGTGTGTGGGTTTTTTTTCGGGGAGGCCAAGCCAAGACGCTGAAAAGTTTCTATTAAATGAAAAACTTTTTCAATTACATCAGCGGAAATAAAATGCTGCCTGTTTTCCGCACTTCTCGTCACCGCCCCACCACCCAGCCGCCGTTGGCCTTCCACTTGAAGTTCTCAGGACTCGGCTTGTTTGAATAAAGACGTCACAATAAGAGGCTTTCGGCAAGAAAGGGGATAGAGCGGGGGGACGGGTATGGCAGCAGTGATTTCATTGTTTGGCCTGGGCGCCTTTGTTTTTCAGCTTTATTAGGTTAGGCGCTGGGGCTCCAACCGGCTGGCTGCCTTTTGTTTGTTTCTATTTTTCCCGCCCACTGTATATTCTTTTGGTCGGGCTAATCGGAAAGTTGGCAACACAACACTCGCATTTCTGTGCCTGTCTTTGCCAGAAGAGCATAGGACAGTCGGTTGAAGGGGGCCAGCGGCAGGCGCTCGGATTAGCGAGGCGTGTGGTAATAAAATTTGTTGCCTACTTTTTTGGGCCATGCCAAGAATCGGATTGAAATTCAAAGAAGAAAATAACATAGAGATGGAAGGAGAAAAAGAATAGGATAAAACACAAAATGAAAATCTACTAGTCTAGTTTAGGTGGAGTCCATTGGGCTGGGCTGGTCGTTTACAAAGCCACTGAATCGTCTAAGGCGGGATCGCCCCTCCTGGGACCGCGTTGTCAAATGTCACTCGTCTCTGGCGTCTCGCCAACATAACCCTCGTCGGGACTATCGGCCAGTGGCCCATTCAGCTGCTTCAGCTTGGACGTGTCTTCGGCGGTGGCAGAGTTCACGGAATTGCTAGTGACGGCGCCAGCGGCTGCTGCTGCCGCCTCCTCCTCGCCGCCAGCCATGGCCGCATTGGAGGCGGTGGGCGAAACCTCATTCTCATCGCATTCGGGTATCGTCGAGTTGTCCGCCTGAGCAGAGGCGCATCGTTTACTGGCCGTACTCTGGCCCGGCGAAGCGACAACTGACTGGGCGGTGGGTGACTGGGCACCAACCGCATTCGGCGTCCCCATCACCCCCAAAATGGTGGAGGGATATCGCACCGGCTGGGCATGGTAGCCGGGCAGGCAGCTCGGCCATTGCTGGAAGGCGGGTATAGCCGGATCGCTACTCTTGTAACCCTCCGGTGGTGAGGGAAACTGTTGCTGCAACTGCAATTGTTGCTGCTGCTGTTGTTGCTGCTGCTGAGGCGACGGATAGCCCTCGGCGGTGAAGCGCACATTGGGCAGATACTTCTCATAGCCAGTGGGCGTACTGGCCCGCTGCACGAACTCCGCTTCCAAGCTGTATCGCATGCTGGCGTTCTGGGCCGCCGCCGCCGCGAATTGCTGCTGCTTGTGGGCTCGGTTGTGGGGCAGGGTTCGGTAGAAGTTCTGCTGCTGTTGTTGCTGCTGCTGTTGCTGCTGCTGGTGGGCCATCAGTTGGGAGGATGCCGGTTGTAGTTGCAGGGCCTGCGAGTGCCCCGAACCCTGCTGGACCAAATGGGCGCTGCTGTAGTCGTAAGCGAAACCGTCCTGACCCAGGAAACACACCGGATTTAAATGCACATCCACCTGATGCTGTGGGGCCGTTGGCCCTACTCCACTCAGCACCGACTTCAGCTGCATACCCCGAGGCAGGGTGGTCATTGCCGAAGCAAACCGGGAACTCATTGTGCCCGCCCCAGGACCGGGCCTTCCCATCAACTGGGAACCCAACAGCTGGGGCGTGGCCAGCTGGTAGCAGCCATCGTACTGCACCGGCGTCTGGGAGAGCCCGCTTTGAATGCTGCACGGTCCCGAGCAGTCGCTGGCCGCATCATAGTCCATGCCCCCCGCACCGCCGTCCAAGGAAACTGCCGTCTTCAGTTTATGCTTCACGCTCTCCGCATCGTTGACCAGATCCGGGTTCTTTTCCTGATAATTGCGCACCGACGACGGCGGTGAGCAGTACGACAGCCCATTGCCCAGCATCAGCTGTGGGCCGGCCGGCGGTGAACCTGCCCCCGAGCTGAGTCCCCCGCCCGCAGACGACATCATATTGACGTTAAGCTGGAGGGCGTGATCAAGGTGATGCTGTTGCTGGGCCATCGCCGGACTGGGGGCGTAGAGCAGCAGATTCTGCTTCATCTGGCCTCCGAGAATGATGCCGCCGCCTCCGCCGGCACTGCCATTGACCTCCTTGCAAAGCTTCGTGGGGGTCAGGTTGTCGCTGAGCAGAAGGCCGGCATTGCCGTTCAGACTATCGCCGTCGGTGAGGATCGAAGCACACTTCATCAGCCCTGTGTCCTGGGTGCTACCGGCCGTGGAATCCGTGGCCCCTGCTATGCTAGTGACGGCCCCGCCGCCACCAGCGCACTTCTTTCTCTTCGCCGGCTCCCGCTGCTTGCACTTGACCACAATCGTACAGAGCAGGACCAAGAAGATGATCCCGCCGCCAGCGCTGCTCGCCACAATGTAGTTCATGTAGTCCCGCGGAAAAGACACCTCGTTCACCACCGGCGGCTCCTTTATGATCACCCGCAGAGTGTAGTTGCTGAACGTGGTGCCGGCTATGTTTTGGCCCACGCACGAAAAGGTCCCATTGTCCTCGGCGCCTACATTGTAAATAAAGATCTCGCTGCGCTTTTCCTCGGCCCCGCTGCCCCCGCTCTCGTCAATGTAATAATACATATGCAGGTTGTCCATGAAGCTGTCGTTGGTCATGACCTGGCCATTGAACAGCCACAGCACCTTGGGCTCGGGAATGGCCCGCACCACGCAGGTGATGGACATGTTGCGGCCCTCGGACACCTCGGTGTACGTGGACTGGGGACTGACCTCGGGCAGGCAGGCCAGCTCCTCCTTGCGCAGTCCCTTGATCACCTGGCCCTTGAGGCGGGCTGGCTCCGCGCACTTCGGTTCCTCGGTCAGCGGAGTGTTGTAGTTGATCAGCCAGGCATGCAGGTCGAGCAGGCGGCAGTCGCAGGTCCACCGATTGCTGTGCAGGCTGATGCCGTGCAGCGACTTGGGCAGTATGTGGCCGCCCTGAATGAAGCCAATGCGATTGCCGTCCAGCCTCAGCCACTCCAGGTTGTCCATGCCCACGAAGGCCTCGTTCTCGATCCTCTCGATCTGGCAATTCGACAGCTCGAGTGTTGTCAGGAATGACAAATGCCGGAAGGCCGACGTCTTTAGCTCTCTGATTGGATTCCCGCTCAGCGATAGGCGCATCAGCGAGCTGTAGTCCTGGAAGGTCTCACTCGGCACGTGCTGTAGCGCATTTTCACTGAGGTCGAGCTCCACGAGGTTGGTGAGGCCGCGGAAGGCCTTTTCATGGATGCGAATCAGCTGGTTCCGAGACAAATAGATTTTCTGCAGGTTGAGCAGGTCCATGCGCAGGAAGCGTTCGCTTTGCAGGACCTGCAGCGAGTTGCCGCTAAAGTTGAGTACCTGAGTGCCGGGATCCATGCCCTCCGGCAGGTTAGGCAGCTGCTGGCCCCCGCATTCGACTGTCTGCTTGCCGCCCTTCCACTTGCAGACGCACACCTCCGGCGGGCAGGCCCAGGCTCCATCGCCTAGCAGCAGGGCCAGCAGGGCCATGGTCAGTCCGATAATTAAGGAGCTGGGGGCGGGCATTTCTGTGTATCGTTTGGTTGCTGTGTTGTTTATGAAAATTGCGTCGGGATCGTTGCCGTTTCCCGTTTCTTGTTCTTTTTGTTTTTTTTTTTGTGTTGGTTGCTGTTTAGAAAAGCTTCACTTTTGCTGCCGACACTCGGTCACGTTTACATGTCAAATTAGTAAACGCAAGCGACTCGACTCGACTCGACTTGCTTGGGTCGCTGCGTCTGTGTCGTGTCCCTTTTCAGTGCCGCTTTATTATTAAGTTGATCATCAAAACGGTGGAGAGATGGTGAGATAGAGAGGGCGGAGGCGCCCTCGACTGTTTCATTCGAGAATCACGTTGCGTACTCGAGTGTCAAACAATAAAAGACGCTGCGAACCCGCCTCGAGGGGCCTGGTGTTGCCAACATGCAGCCGCCAGGCCGCCATTATTTTCCAAGCGCTTGACGGTGTCGCCGCTGGGCAGATGGGCGCGTCTCTCTCCTCCAAGTTCTTTGTATTAATTTCATAAAAATGTCAGACTCAACGGCGTTGGCATCGAAGACGTTGCTAGCGTTGGTTGGCGGGTGTTGCCGGGCTGCTTGATTTTTGGTTGGCAATGGCAATCTGAATTTCCTGCTGGCCACGTTTTTGTTATTGTCACCACGGCTGTCGGGGCGACTTGGCTGCCGCTTCCGTTGCTTATATAAAAAGGCTTTTGTCCTTAATGAAATTATAACGTAATGCATTGCCCGTTGTTGCCGGCGGTGGCTGAGGTGGGTGGCATTTTGTATGCGAAGCGTGTTCTCTGCGGCTATTTACGGACTGGTAGGCCTTATGGGGTTCGCTTCTTTGTGGTGTTGCTGTTTCTGCTGCTGAAAGTAAACAAAATTATGGTATTTAGTTAAATTTTACAATTAATACCACTTGATTGCCTAACGGGCGCCACCATTAGATTTTCCCTCCAACTATTCTGTCCTTTCTTATTGTTTTAGTTTTAATAAGATTTTCACTCGAGCAAGAGAATGACACAACGGTCGAGAGCATCCGTCAAATGGTTGAACATTTTCCTTTAATTATTTATTCATATTAAGGATTCATGAATCGTCCGGAACCTCATGCGTTCTGGGAGGGTTCATAAAACTCTCGGATTTAATGAATAATAAAGAAAAGAAGACGGCAATCCACTCAATTTTCACAACTTGAAAGCTGAAAATCAGAGAAAATCGTATAACAAAAGGCCAACGAATTATTCCATATCCTTTTATGTCTCCCCCTATATCAGACGGTATGCAAATGATGAATAAAGTGGAAATTAAGTTGGCCGTTTTAAAGCAGTAAAGCTGATGATTCAGAACATCCCATGCAGAAAAATTATATTCCCTTTAAATTCAATTAGGAGCAAGTTGCAGACTGTTGAGTTTTCCTACGTGAAGAACAATAGTACGCGGGATCCCATTTAATTTGTAATTCTTAAAGCGAATAACAATTTAATTAAGTTTTTTTTCTAAAATGATTTTTCAAGTCGGGGAAGGGAACGGATTCTCATTTGCGGTTTTTGGTTGTTCAAGAAAGAATGCAATATTTTTTACTTCTACATTTCCTGATTACAAATCGAATTATTTATTATTAATACGAATTAATTTGAAACATGATTTTATCAATTTCACTTTTATAATGTTGTCTTCATAAATGATTCATAATCATTATTATTTTCTTGTGGTTTTTTGGTTTGACTTTCATGTCCTTAATCGTCCTCAAGCACGATATTGTAAGAAGAATTTTCTTCCCTTATTACCATTCTCGTAAGCCTCTTAATGATAGAATTTTTGTTGTCTAGTTCGATTTACTGTAAGCCTGCTTCTCTGTGCGTTACGTGAGGCCAATTACGAGCAATCATAATGTTATTACAGGACTTCATACAGCTGTGCCCACTCATTAAATTGTTGGCTGGTTGTGTCTGTTTAAATATTGGAACAAAAACCACAAGGAAATGGCATTTATCTTCGTCAAAATTAATCAAATGACATTATAAGTCCAAGTGAAAAACACAAAGACAAAGTCAAACAATAAACAAAAGACAAGAGCCGAAATCGTAGACAAGGACACACAAAACGGAAGCAATGGCAAACCGAAATGTAAATAGCCCAGACAGCCCAACGACAGACAACAGGACAACCGACAGCAAACAATGCAGGATACTTCAATGGCTGCTCGCATTCGCAGTGGCAAATGACTGGTAATAAATCAAACAACATATTGCAGTGAAGATACTTTGGGTAAATAAAATATAAATTACACTGAAATTAAGCTAAATGCAAGTTTATTGCCCGACTCGGCAGACCCAAAAAGGTGAAGGAGAATCAAAACGCTTGTTTCTCACACGGCTTGACAAAAAAGAAGTTTTTGCTCTAGAAAATTTTTAAAGTTTTTAGGTGATCTAAAGTCAAACCGCTTAAAGTTTCCGTCTATCAACTTCTAAAAATCCTTACCAAATGTCTTCTGCCTTCACCAATCAAACCTCAATTGCTCCTCCATTTTACCGTCCTGTAAAAGCTGCTTTGAAATTATGGCCAAATAAATTTCAAGGCATTAATCTCCTTCCCTTAAAAGTCCTTGGGCAGGGCCGGAAACAGGTAACAGTTGCGCGGCTAAATGATTTGTGCTTAGGTCTGAATTGTCTTTCAGATTAGTTGGTGTTGCCGGGAATTTAAGTAACCCAAAAAATGATTATATAAATTGCCATCGGCAGAAGATGATGTGTTCCACTTAGTCTAATGAATAATTTGAGAAATTTTCTTTCGGCTTATACAAAAATGAAATAGAAAATTCCACATATTTTCAATTAAATTTAGTTTCTTGTGCTCCCATTGAAATCTGCTGGAGCATTCAAATTTATGGCAAATGAAGACAAATAAAAATTGAAATTTATTGGCACTACAGCAAAAGACGAAGAAGAAGACGACGACGACACTGCCACTAAAAGCAAAAATAGAATCTCAAATTGATAATTAAATTCTATGAATACTTTTGCAAAAATGCTCATATACTTCCCCTTGTGTGTGTGTGTAAATTTTTTGACATTTTCATTTGTCAGTTTGGTGAGGCGCCCAACCGAAAGGACCAAGGACACGTACGTAACTTGGGGGCGTGCGTGCGAGTGTTTTTTCGGTCGACGAGTGATATCCTTATCACAAAATGATTTGAAAGTGCCGGAAAGTTGAAGGCAAACGGGATTAGAGAAATCCCACATAAAATGCATACGAAAATATTCATAAAATTTTACATCCTCCCAGCTCCCAGAGAGCGTCGGCAATTGTGCAGATTTGTGGACATTTTTGGAGAAAGTGTCAGGCAAAGTCGAGCGGATTTTAAAATCAATAAAAATTTATTTTATTCGCAAGGCTTCAGCCAAACGACGACTCACTGTCACGTCTGTCATTTAAAATAATTTCAATTTCATTTCAGCTCCCAAAAAAAGAATCGATGGACAAATTGACATCTCACTTGGGAAGGCACACGCCCGAAAGTCCCCCAGCCGCTGGCTCCGTTTTTGAGATTTTTTATTAAGCGTTAATGGGCCCCCGACCCTTGCCTGCCTTCGTTACCCAGATTCCCGTTTAATATGCGTATGCTTAAGGTCCTTGAGTTTTAATGAAGGCGACACGTGGCCAGGTCGTTTTGATTGGTGGTGGGAACGAGGCAGGGCTCCAAAGTTGCTTTGAGATTTACTTGATTTCAATGGGAATTGGGGAAGTTTTGTGTTTTAACAGCCAAGCAATGGAAATAAATTTCAGCTAAGTGGCAAACACCAACAAGGCGGAGTCGATTTGCCGGAAATCACAGCCGAGGATTTTTATTTTTTTGAGGGTCATAACAAACTACAAAAGTCGTTAATAAAAATGGCAGCAACATTAATAAAAATCCTTTATTTTCTTCGGTTTTAAAAGCTTTCCAATTTCATTTTAATGTTATGGATTTACAAACTTTATTGATCGCAAATTCAAATTTTTTCTTATCTTTGTTAATCAGATCAACAATTATAAATCTAAGACCCTTAGACCCTTCGCTTTCCATATAGAAAATTGCATGCAAATTAATAATCAAAAGCTCATCAAATGTAAATCTGAGGCTCTCAGGCCCACTGCATAAAACTGCACAGTTTGATATCCTAGCATTCCTACCTTTGATTAATCCTTTGGGTTATGAACAAAAACTGACTGCTGCATAATTTGGGCATAAGCCAACTTCAAAGTGGCGTTTTAAATGTGTCACAACATCTGAAAATGAAAATTTACATGACAACTTAAGCGTTGGTCCAGGCTCACAGGTTTTAACGAAAAAAACTCTACCCACTTCAACTACCTCCGCCGACCCCTTCACCAGGTGGCCAGAGTTCAGAAAAACGCCATTTTTCTCTGTTTTCTCTGCTGGTAGCCGTCGCCATGCCAAGAAAAGCAAAGGGATGCCAAGCCGCAGCCGTCAATGGGAGGGGAGAAAAAGGGCAGCCAGAGCGGCGACAATGGCGACAACGACGACCGCCATTTTGTAGTATGCATACATTTTTTTCTTTCCCCAACACAACAACAATGGAAACTAAAAAGAGGAAAAAAGAGCAGTCGCGGTGGTGGCCACATAAAATTTCCTTCTACTTTCAAGGGGTCGGCCAGATCGCATTACAAATTTTCCGAACCAACCGAGCGAATCGCGGCAAGGGGAAAACTCAGGAGGTCACAGTGAAGCGGCAAAAAAAACAAAAAACCGGCTCAGTGCTAAATAAAATTACACATCCAACGGTTAAAAAAAGTTAAATAAAATATGCATAAAAAATAAGCTGCAATGGAGAAATCTGGCGGTGGCAATGGCGCCATTAAAGCGCCGAATAAAAATGCCACGTCGAGCGGGCTTTTTATGTTAATTTGAGTATAACCTCCCCAGCCTCCGCATCCCGCCGGCCCCTTCACACTACACATGTCGGTTTATTTATATGCAGTCGCCGCAAATGCGAATGCGGCTGCGGCGGCGACGACGTCGCTGTCTGAATGCGAAAATGAATATGAATTTGAATTTCACACAAAGCGATATTTTGTGGCAGCCGTTAAAAGAAACAAAACAAAAACAAACGAATTCAGTAAGTAAAAATTAAAAATACTCGACAGCAAAAAACGGAACTAATTTTCCTTTTATGCCCCGCAGCGACCAAAAGAAATTTCCACATTTTGAATGCTCTGCGGTGGGAAAAGGATAAGCAGAGCATATTCATTTTCAACAAAGAAGAGCATATTTTTTTTTGTAATGAAATAAAAGATAACCTAGGAGAAGCTGGAAGTCTTAACCAAGCGATCTTGAACTGCGCTTCCCAGTTCGAAGATTCATGTAATTTTTCTTCTTCAGATGGAAAACTAAAATACAAGGTATTTGAGTTTCGGTGCGTCTCGGTCCCGGCCACTGACAGGCGAGGACCAACAGCCTCTAAAATTTTAATAGCTCACACATTATAAACGCAAATAAACGCCACAGCCGACGCCATCAAGGGTACACACCCTTCAAAAATGGAGCAATGCCAGGCCGCCATTTTGGTTGTTGTTGTATGGGCTTTTAATGTGTTGCAATGGAGCCCCCGCCGCCGACAGACACGCACTGTGGTTCTCTTTGAGCACTTAAGACTCCTCGCTTTGAACGGGGCCCATTTGATGTTTTGCCAGAGACTCTCAGCCAGCCGGCCTGTCCTCCTGTCGGTCGAACGACAACGAAAAGTTTTCCAGCCCCGTTAGTTACCCGTACAAGTTTGCTTCTTTCGACGCTCTTAAAGGCCCTAAAGTTATACGAAATTAAGCCCGGTTTCCCTCAGCATTTTTTTTTTTTTCGGAGAGCACTCATCTGCGATGATTATCATTACGGTTATCATTATTGTTAGGGTGTTCTAGGGCCTGTATTATGAATATGCGGCTAAATGGTGCAGCTGCTGCCGCCAGCGGCCCACTTGAAAGTTAGTAACTCTGCTTGTCGTGCCGTTCTAGTCACTTTGGTTTTAAGGTGAGTGTGGAGGGGTGGGGTAGTGGGAAATCATAGCATGGCCGAAACTTTTTAATTTATTTTCAAGTTTCCTCAGACGCGGGAGTCGTGTTTCCCTTTTGGCCTGCCTCACGGGAGGCCGAAGTAGTTAGTAAGTTTTTCGATTTGTGCATTGGAAATTGGTTCGTTTTTTTATGTCATTCATTTTAGGGTTTAATTATACGCAAACCGATCATGAGTGGCTGCCGCAAAAGCATAACGCAGTTTATATTTTATTTATTTTCCTTCCATCAACGGGAAGCAATCATAAAACCACCGATTCTCAAACCGACGCCGCCGCTTCACTCATCGCCTGGCGCATACGGCGGCTACCCTTGTCGCTTTGATATTTTTTACGACAACCCGCCCAATGCTGCTGAGTAATTTGCCATAAAACAGATCCGAAGGGTGGAGCGTTGCCGACTGGGCCTTTTTCCATGTGCAATTTCGGAGTATTGACAATATATTTCCCCTGCGGAGTCATTGATGGCACTTTTGCCTTATTTCGGGCTAGATTTTTCTCCAAGTGAAAATTTATTTGGCTGAATTTAAATCAAAGTTTGAAATTTTCTGCATTTATATTACGCTCCCACAAGTAGGCAATTATAATTGTAGAACAAAGTTCTTAAATCAATGACGAAAAAAATTGTTGCCTTTAAGGGCAATGGAAAAAGCTCTGGTTTCCAAAATTCCTCGGGTCAACTAAAAAGCATATATTAGAGAAATTCTGACAAGCCGATTCGTTTCTATTAGCTTTTTTATTATTTTTAAATTTATGCTAAGGCTCTGTGTTGGCCATTTTTTCAATAAAACAGAAACGCCATCACTGCCAACGAAAGCCTAAGCCTAAGCCAAAATGCCCACGGGACTGGAGCTCGCATGCCTGTCACTGCGTCCGTAGATAAAAAATAAAACCAGCCAAACCGCTCAGGCAGGCAAATTGTAAGCCTCCGCACGCACGAGGAAGGTTTATGGGGGGTGCGTCGTTTGGCTGGCAGATGTGCGAGTGCAAAATCGGCTGTTAACATTTAGGGCTGCGAATTTAACCGCATTTATGTGTTCCGAGTTATGCGAGTGGTAATTTTTTATTTGATATTCATTTAATTTGCACGCAGACAACAACAACGACCGTGGCAGAAGCAGCAATTTCAAAAGCAGCGAGTCTTGAAATCGTCCAGGCAATTACGCTCGGTCCTTCGCACGGAAACGAACCGAGAATGGCCACGGTCGATGGCTGGCTGCCCTGCCCCAGACAATGACAATGAAGTCGGCTATCTTAAGCGCTGACAATGAAACTTCAATGGTCCGTAATTGCAGGGCACGCACAGTCCGGCGGATGCAGGCCACCTTCTTTTACAACCCACCACTGTCTAACCTCTCCACTGTCAGCTGCGATGCTGCATCGTGCATAGTGCAACATATCCAGCAACTAAGCTTCCGTTTCCGGGCGATGGCTTCTTGTTGCTCTGTTGATGTTTTGTTGGTGTCCGCTGTCTGTCTGCCAGTCGGTGGAATGTGAACGCGCGTGTGTGTGGCAAGTGTGAATGAGTGCAATTAGCAGTGCCACTTCCTTTTGCCATTGCCATTTCACTTGGCTGGCAGCCCGTCCGCCCCACCCACAATAGCCACTTTCGACATTTCGCCTGCTCAGCGATTCCGACAAACCATCCGTGCGCCCCCGGACTCTCGACTGGTCTAGTCCAGCTTCACTTAGCTCTGCCTTAAAAGCACCATTAAAAATTAATTCCTTTATGTCTGCACAGCGGAGCCTCAACCACCGCACCCGCCACGCCAACCAAACAGGAATGCAATTGGCAACTTTGTGGTTGCATTGTTGCCAGGAATTTAAAGACTCGAGCACCTTTGACCACAGCGTCCTCGCCTTCGTCTTTGGCTAATGACTCGCCCCGAAATTGTTGCAACTTAATCAGCGTTATTTCCCCCGGCCCCTTACTGTACTATAATACGATCATGCATATGGCGTTGGGTTGGGGGCCCAGACAAATCAAATTATAGCGACTGCGAGTCGTAAATTTTTTAATGCTCTCAAGTTTCCCCTGTAGGTGATTTTTTCTCGATTTGAGTTCGCCGCTCCTTTAGCAGCGTTCCCAACCAAGCGACATTAAATTTATTGAAGTTTTTATGTTTTATGCGGTATTTTCTTGGGCTTTCCTTTTTCTACCCCCAATCCACAATTCTAAGTGAGTTTCCATGTCGCCATTTGAGGCAAGAGAAATAACTCCAAGTGATTTTGGGGGAAGCAAAAAATTTACAATGAAAATATCAATTTCCTCTAACAATTCTTATAAAAAAATATAGGAATCCAATTTACTTATTTGGTTCTCCTTTCTTTAAAAATTTTCGGCGCATAAAATTCAAGCGGCCACTCCTGAAAATTGCCCACAATTGTCCGTTTGTCAATATTTGCAAAGCTTAAGCAGCGCACGTGAACTATTCATTTCAGGGACCGAAAAAAATAAGCCCAAAAAAATTACGGGCGGCCATTTTCGTCACGTTGTTGACCAGTACTACAACCGCATCTGCTTCCGGTGGCTGCGGCCATTTTCTTGTTTGGCTAGCCGGGGTTTCCCAGGCAACCAATCCCTCCGCCCTCCACCTTCTTTGGTCTTTTCATCTCTTCCTTTTCTCTTCGTTCTTAATTTTTTTTCCTGGGTGGGACTAACTCAATTTGCTAGAGCTTGTTGCGGCGAAGCTCTTGATGGATTGTTTCACTAATTAATTCCGTTAAAAATTTGTAAATTTCATTTTCCTAGAAAAAACACACACTCCGACGCACACACACACACACACAGTCAGAGAGCGTGAAGGACTTTAAAGGCGAAAAAGAGGGAAAATCTGTTTTGCATTTAAAGTGTTTTTAATTTACATTTACCCTGAATCCAATTAGGTTCAGCCCAGTGTTGCCACCCTCTGCTGATTGTGCTCTAAGGATAATTAGAGAAGCGTCTGTTATTTAATACCCACTTGCGGTGTCTGTTGTTTTGTAATCTCTTCAAATTTCATTAAAATTCGCCACCCTCTTTATCGGCTAGCATAGCGAACTGGCGGCAATTTTATAATTACACAAAATTCGTTTTGCCACATTTTCAAGCTTAAATCCAATCGGAGTTCTTATTTTTTTTTCTGAAGTCCCTCAGTCGGTAGTCATGGGAGCAAGAAGCACAAAACCTCCCAAAAAAGATTCTACTTATTCCAGCCACAAGCATTGCAGCCCCTGGCCACAATGCAGGATTGACCATTTAAAAGTATTAAGAGACATAAAAAATAACAAAGTTACCATTGGGACAACACCGTCGATCATCGCTCAATCGCCGTCTCCGACAGCCCCGCCAGTTGCAGGCGCCATCCCTTAGAAATCCACCAATCCAATAAAAAAGAAGTAGAAATCATAAACGATATATTGTGTGTTTGCGAGCTGATTTCGGAATTAGAAAGTCCAACGTTTGGGGTGCTGAGCAGCCAAAAAACCACAAATTGGCGGACAAAATTGGCACAGCAAACAAAATCAAAATCCCCCGTTCAGGTACCCAAAGCAAGCAAACAATCAAAGCACACAAACGCATCCAAACCGGAATTTCCATATCCCAGCAAGCAGCTCGTGGTGGCCAGAGACCGAAGCTTCCCCGAGGCTAATTAATCGCAGCCCGGCGAAGGGGGCACTGTCTGGGGACCTGTAGGCGGCGACTGCTTTGATGCAGAAAACTGCAGAGCTGCAGAACCGACAATGGAAGGGATGGTGAATCGCTAATTAGTCGGTGGCTCGACAGGCAGTGCCGCCCAGCAGATCAAACGGATAACTTCACTTTACTCGTTCGGATTGAAAGAAACAGACAGGCGATTTGTAGGGTCGCCGAGATCAAAGTCTCGAATTTGATTTGATGCGGCCGCGGACGTCAGCATGACCAACCTGTCGGCTGAGGTGCAGTAGATTTTTGTTAGTTGGTTAAGGAAATGAGGCTACGATTGTTTAACAGCTGCGGTTTCGGCTTCATTTATTTGCTGGTGCTTGTGACTTTGATTCCGACTCAAAATTCTAATGGTCAGCCGGCTCCCGAGGGAGCAAATTCACCTGAGGGAGCAAAGTCACCCGAGGGAGCAAATTCACCCGAGGGAGCAAAGTCGCCCGAGGCAGCAAAGTCACCCGAGGGAGCAAATTCACCCGAGGCAGCAAAGTCACCCGAGGCAGCAAAGTCTCCCGAGGGAGCAAATTCACCTGAGGCAGCAAAGGCACCCGAAGGACAACAGTCAAACGTAGCAAAGGATGGGGGGGAGCCCGCGCCGCCCCCTCATAGTGGAAAAAACGAATTTGGCTCCAAACTCCATTGCAAGCCATGGCCAGCATGCCACATTATACAGAGTTGTTGCCAACGTGGGCGACCAGGAATTAACCACGATGATGACGACGACGATGATGATGATGACGACGACGACAATGAAGTACAGCAGCTCAACTTCTGCTAAGAGCCAATGAACGCAATTATTTTCTAGGAAAATAAAACATCTCAAACTCTCAGCTTGGTTAGGAGTCTGTAATTTTTTTTTCCCCACACACGCACGCCCAATTCGTTGCATCACCAAAGCTTCAATGGAAATAGTGAAATAGTTTTAATTCCAACATGAGACGAATCAAGTATGAAAACCGTTTTTTTCTGCTTTTCAAGTACTTAAAGTTTATGGGCATCCGAATACCAAAATCACTATATGTTGTTTGAGTTTTTCTTCCATTAGCTTAGGTGTTCCTAATATTTCCTGATCCCTTTTTAACCAAAGAATTTTAATTTAGCATTTTTTCATATTCATATCTGCCACTTCTTTGCATCCCAGAAATCTTTAATCTCAACAAAACTTGCTCTTCCCTCAGTTTAAAGGCCTGCTGTTGACTAACTTAAACGCCCAGCTAAGATTTCCGCCCTAGAGTTCGTCTTGGTGGCAAGTTGGTGGGGCAATCCGGTCAATTTTTTGACACAGCCACCGAAGGGATCCGCAGACGTGCTCCTGCCATAAATCTCTTTTTGAAAGTCAACAGCATTGCACCCCAGCCACCCATCAATTCGCGCCATGTCCCCGTCATCCCAGCCCCCCTCAACATCGTGCTGCCCCCGCAGGCTGTCAGTGGCACATCATCGTGCATCACCATTGCAATCGTCAGATGTGTCGCACCGCATGCAACGTCGCTTATCGCTCAGCTCTGTAATCATTGCAAGATTCTGGCAGACAAATGGAGACGGCGACACAGACGACGAGGGCGAAGGCGACGGTCGGTTTGGTCTGTTTTTCATTTTTCATAACGAAATTCATGTTTTTCTCAACCCAACCCAGGCTGACAAGAAAAGGGGAATTGCAGCTCCCTCAACATCATAAAAATTGTCTCATTTATCATCACAGTTGAGCCACAAAAACTCGCACCCGCCACGAACCGAGTTTCTCGCACGACCAGCCAGTCAGCCAGCCACTCAGCAGGCAGGCGGTTGGGGTGAGGAGGATTCTATTTTTATACAGGAAACATGGACTTAGTGTGAAAATTCCCTCCGGCTACTGAGTGCAGTGCGAAGCAATTAAATTGGTTAGGGGCTGCTGCCAGCATCGATGCGCTCGGCGAACAAGTGCGGGACGTATAAATCAAAAGACGAGCTCCGTCTATCCGTCCGGACGGAGAACACGCACAGCCATTAAGACGGATCTCACGCGCTTCATTCCCTTGGCCGTGCTCGTGGGGATTTCGTTTTCTGAGGGAGGGAAAGTCAAATTGTCTGCGCCAAATTTAAAACAGCAACTAATTAATTTATTTTTTTTTTCACGCCAGCCGGCGGTAATCTCTGCCTGGAAGTGCGCATTAATAAGCAATTAAGTGTTTTTAATTGCAGTTGGCAATGCCGCTGCTTTTAGTTTCTTGCTATCGCCGGCACTTCTGATGCAAAACTAATTTTTATTCTTTTTTTAATTTCCCATCTCTAAGCTGCTTACGAGAGCTGGTCTGGGGCCGAGTTGGCCTGTAAGTCGCAATAATTGTGCTGGAAATTGTAAATAATTAACTCACCTTTCAAGTGGGCTTGCGGAGGTTGTACTGCCAAATCCCCGAGAGCATAAACAACTGCAAAGCAAAGAGAAAAAAGGTCGTTAGAACTTGCTGGGTGCTTCTTGGAATTCTACGAATAGAGAAGGTAGCTGAGGCCTGCCAATCAATTGACAAGTAAATCATAAAATCCTTCAATAAGAAGACTTGTGCGATGCCCAAAGAGCCCGGCGATAACAGCCCCATGACTGACGTTGCCTATCCGAAAATGGCGGCAAGGGCCCCAGAACTAGTGTCCCAAGGACATTAGCATCGACTGACAGCAACAAGATGCACGATAGTCACTTGGCTTACGCTCGTAACTCTGCCCGGCCCATGAAGAAGAAGCGGCAAAAAATCGAAAAAAGGGAAAATTTATGAAGAGGCGTAGTATAGTAAATACGAAGGCTGGGTGACGGGAGAGCACATAAAACAAGGCCCGAAACAAAAATGAAACTGACAGCAACCATGGAAATGTGCGTGGGCCGAAAAAAAATATCTACGCCTTGAAAAGCATAAATGGCCAAAGAAATGAAAACAGTCGTCAACTGCGTGTAGGCAAGAAACCAGTCAATGGCTGCCTATTCAGTTGCTACCAAAGCAGGCGCCTTCTCTCTTTCCTTTCTCTTGGGCTTTGTGTGTCCCACTAAACAGCCAATGGGAACAGGGGCAGTGGGGACAACGCCGCAGACAGCGGCAAGGGCCTCGTCGGTGGCAACTGCAGTGGCAACATGTTGGGGCAATAACCAGCTCTGGGCCAACATGTAGCCAACTTGCATTGGAAACAGTTTTTCTGGTCCAAGGACACTCGCCGTTCTCCGCACAGTAGTACAATGTTGTTTCTTCAGTTTCCTTTTTTTAATCAAAATAAATATTTAGTCTGTTCTTTATCCCATTTCCCCAAAAGTTGATTAGGAGTCTCTTCCTTCAGTAGACGAACGGCTCCAATCCACGCGATTTCTTTAAGATATTCGAACGCCCAATTGGCCTTTACTACTCTTTATATTCGCGACGGAACTTTTCCCGAGATTTCTCCCACTGTTCGCTTTGAATTCCTTTATACATTTGTAGATCTTGTAGGGTGGGTGGCAGTTTACTGCCACTTGTTTTTGGGGGCATGCAATATGCATAAACGCGGTCGGCTTGGCTGCAACTTTTCAGCCACCGTCGTTGTTATGAGTTTGATTCTTAGGCCCAGCCCGGCCCAGTCTTGAGCAAATAATGATTATTTGAAATATTTAAGGCGCTGAGTTTTATGAGAATCGTGGCAATTTCGCCAAATGAGTCCAGACAGGCATGAATTTTTGGCAATCTGCCTCCGCAAATTTATGAACGAACTATAATGAAATGGGCGAAACTCAGTTAATGTGAAATGGCATATTGCTGTGGGGGCCACATTTTCGTTTAATGGTTTTAAACAACTCTGACCCAGAAAAGAAAAAACAACCAACCATCAGCGATATGAAGTCGTAAAGGGCGAGCAGGTCGAGGACGAAGGGCCTACGAGTTTTTTTCTCCCCCTTGGAAAGTCAATTGCCCGTGCAATCGCTGGGAAAAAGGCTTAAAAACATAAAACTTTCAATTTGCGTTAATAGCATTAAATAAAGTCACATGGCTCACACACCCGCACATTCCACGCACACCCTTTGGGGCCTAAATAAAATCATTTGTGGCGTTCGCCGACAATGAAACGGCCGGCGGATGGGGCTGGCCGTCTGGCTGGATGGCCACTTGAAAAAGGTTTCGCCAAAGCCGCTCAAATTACACAACAACAACAACAGAGAATGCCTTTCGAGCCGAGTTGCCTGGGTTCACTGAATACTTTTGTAATATTTTTGTAAATCGCATTAAAAATCATTGCGACGCCACTTTTGCGGCGCGAGTTGGTCAGGGATAAAGAAAAGAAGTATGTGAAATATGTTGCAAAAAATATAACCAAAGAATACGAAAGCACAAAACTGGTTCCATTCGAGCTTAAAGCAGGTGAAAAAAAAGCAGTCCCAAAATCTTTTTAAATAAAAAACAAACGAGAAACTTAAACAGAAGGTGGCCAGGCTGGCCGAAGGGAAAGACGGTGGCGGAATGTTTGCCTAACTACAAATCAGGCAAACGAAAAACCAACAGGAAACTCAATTTTATTGCTGGAATTGAAAATACCCTAAAAAATATAATAACAATGAAACAGCTGTTTTAAATACCAAACAGCTGCAAGAAATAACCCAAATGAAATATAATTTATGGTTTTCCAAAAGTAATTTTCTGTATTTAAGTCTTTATTGGTTGGCAGCTCTTTGATTTTGAATTAAACGTTACGAATTCCTCAAAAATCAAAGATCTCTACCAAAATTACCTAAAAACTCAAAATATTACAGAAACTATTCAGTGCACGCTATGACCTCTTACCAAGGAATAAACTTTTGAAAAGACTCATTTGGTGTCGAGAGTATCAAGTCCTTTCAAACGACACGTCGCTTGGGTTGGAGGTGGGAAAAGTTTTGCTTTTAGATAAAGTTTTCGTTGCTTTTCATTGTTGCTGCATTTGTTTCTCGAAACATTCAACATGCAATGCACGTTTACCTCAGCACACACTAGAATACACACCCACCAGAACACACACACACCTCGCCCAGAGAGACATTTACAGGTACATTCGACACCCGGCACTCGACGCTTGTTGGTTGTTTTGATATTTTTGGCCTGATTTCGTCGGAGATGTGAGGTCTTTACGGCAACTTTCAGGCGATTTGTAGTGCATGCAGTAAGTTTATAAAAAGAAATCACACAACGCCCCCTAATCCCCGCCCTCGTCAATTACGTGAAGCTGCCTCACCGACCAGCTTTAAATTGAAGTTTTGGAATGAAATCCAAACAACTGCGCCGTCGTCGTCTTCTCTTTTCAACATGATTTGTATTTTATTTGAGTGCGTAGTTAAGAGTGGAATTTCGGTTCTACAAATGACATACTCTGCGTAATAGTGAAATAAAAATCAAACATACAAGTGGAATCGAAAGAAAGCAAAAAAACTTGGGCACTTACGACTCCGCTCGCTCCACCAGAGAGCGGGTGTGTTGAAGCGAATGGAATTGCTTTCGGGGCGGTTTCTCATCTATCTCAGCGGACTGGGGACGGCTTTGGGTCCCGCTGCAGTCATAATAATAAAGGGAATTGTTATTGTTTTCTATTAATTTGCCGCTTCGAAGTTCGCCGGGTTAGGGTATTTTTCCATTCAGTTCCACTCAGATTTTTCTTTTCTCTTCGGTTGTTTTTTTTATCCTCCTTGTCTGCATTTGATTTGATTTGTTTCTCGGTCGGGCGGAGAGGAGCGGTATCTGCTGATTTTTGTGCTTGAGAAATTACTTTTTGTTTTTCTTTCGTAGGGAATAAATAGATTTACCCAACGAGGGGGTGTGGCCTGTCGCGATAAATAACGCTCTGCGGAAAGTTTATTCAACCATGAGAACTGCCTGGCTAACCAGGGCCATTCGCGCCGCAACTGCACATTAACTGCAAGACCACGAATCACCATCACATGTGCAGCCAACTAGGTTGGCTAGCAAATGACAAAGTCCCAGCTGCCCGGGCAGCCGATGTCAAAAACCCATTCAAATTCACATTCAACTCAGCGCTCGCGCGCCAAGGACACGTCGGGGGAGGCGGTCGCAATGCCTCGGCTTTGGCGCCTTTATTACCAACACTTTGTCGCCCGAGACCGCAGAAAACCCCATTACAACTACTTAAGGTATGTAAATAATGCGATGTGGCTGAGCTTAAAATAAGCCAAGGCAAATCATAACCAGAGTGCCGCTGACGCCACCGCCGCGACCAAAGTGGAAACATTAACATAATCGCTATGCTCGCGAGCGACGTGTGCATAATGGTTGCGACTGGAGGCTGGGCCCCCCGCCACATATGTATGAACTATGTTAAGTACGCTGACATTGTAATTTATAGTTAGTTGCTGGGGAGAAGAGAAGCAGCGCCGGCCCAGTATGAGGATGGGTCTCGTGGGTTGTCTATGAGATTCTGAAAGGGTCGCAGGCGGCCGCGATAAGGGTGAAGAGCCGGCTGGCTGGCTTTAAAGTTCTTGGCACCGATATGTTGTGCTATGTTTTTGTGCGCAGGTATGCATATTAAGTGGTCAGGCCGTCAGTTAGTACAGTGAATGCTCAGCTATGACAAACAGCGGCAATGAAAGTAAGGCTAGGCAAAGCCCCCAAACAAATTACACAGAAGACTTCAAATATTTTAAATCTTTGTTCTTCACAATCTCGGCAATACGTTTATCTTATTTATTGTCTACTGTACGCACCCATCTCCTCACCACCAAGCCATTTATAAAGGTAAGTCGACTAAAAACAAAAAATAAGTTGAAAGGAAAAAACTGTAGCACGCTTTTTGGGGCACGCCATTAGCGCACTGTAAATAAGTCGAGTGTGCACACCACACGTACAAACAAAATAAATTACAGGGCCAGCTAGAAAAGCAACATCAACAGCAGCAACAACAACAACACAAGCAACAACCACACAAGCCAGCCAAGTCGTCGTGGACTTAGGCAATCAAACAGCGAACTTGAAAGGCAAAAGCAAAGAGAAAATTTTGTGATGTAGGCCGAGGCGGAGGTTTGTCGGCTGCCAGGCGGACTGTTTAGAATTCGGCACGCATAACTTATAAAATAAAAATTAAAATTCCAATTGCAAACCTCAATAATAAAACACTTTTAAGTGCTGCCAACCGCCAGTCAGCCAACCACCCGCCACCGGGCACAGCCAGCCGAGCCAAATCCAAAAAAGGTAACGCGACGAGGCTAAGTAGGCGCCAGACATTTGGGAACCTTGAACGGCTGCCAGGCAGGCCTTTTTCTGGGGTCACCCCAAAGCCGATGCATGGAGTTTATTAAAAAATTCGCCAAAGGCATCTATCAGTTATGAGACTCGCTTCCACCCCCTGCTGCTATTCCTTGTCTCGCCTGCTTTCCAGCGACTCATTTCAATGAGTTTTCCTTTGCCTGCTGTTGTCCTGCCACGCATTTTTATACACAGTACAGCAGACGACAGCAGGAGAGGCAGCGGAGAGAAAAAAGGAAAATACCCAACTCACCATCGCCAACGCCACATCATGTAATTGGCATTCCGCACACTGACCGAAATGAAAACTGTACGTGCTTTCATTTCACGTTACGACAAAGATCCCCACGGCCACGCCCCGACCTAAAAGGCGCCCTTCCTTCTCCAACGAATGAGTTGGTTGGGTTCAGCAGCAAAACGGTCCATTGGCCATTGATGGCTTGGCCGAGCGCACAAAAGACCTGGCCAACAGAGAAAAAGTTAGGCAGGGACGGCTTCAGTCCTGGCTGACTTCAGAATGACGCTTATTTGCCCGGGCATTTTCGTCCTCCTGTCACTCGCAGAACAGACGCAGACGGTTCGTTTTATTTTTTTGTAAATCGTCGAATCAAAATTAAATATAAGCCAATAATAGACCTACGCTCTTTTATAGATCATCTCGCAGGACTCCAACCCTTCCTCGAGTCTTTTGTTGTCGAGCAACGGTTCCTTTTTCCTTGTAGGTTTTTGCATACGGAGTTTCAGGCGAGGGTTGGCAGTCGGAATCAAAAAATCGATTGTGTCCTGCCCGCCCGCCTTTGAATATTCAAGAAAACAAATTTCCATATATTTTTGCTCCACACATCCACCTGTCAATGGCAAGCGGCAAATTTCATCGTTGTCAGCGCCAGAAACGGCACCGGAGAGATGTCTACGCAGATATGATTGCTTGTGCGGCTGGCATTTTGTCCTGTTCCATTGCCGGCATTCATATGCCGTGCCGTCCGTCCATTTCGTGGATTGGGTTGGGACTGCCCCGTTTATATGTCGTATTGATTTACTTTTAATTGGATTACTGGGCGATCTCCGCGGAATTTCAACGAAGTGTTTTTTTACGTTTTACATTGCAAACTCTTCTTGGCAGGAATTTCAAGTGGTCGGGCCAAAATACCGCTGAAGCTGCCGCATCATTTATAGAGGAATGGAGAATAAATTCAGGCACTGACAACAAATTTATGGTCCGCTTTCTTCCCTCCGCACTCATAAAACCCGAAAATGGGTCTATAAAAGGGAAATTTTGAAAATTTTCGGTCGGGAGGACTGTGCATATGCAGGGGTTTTGCCCAAGCCACCAATATGATTTATGTACTCGGGACTTAGGTCCACTTCCCTTCCCACAATGCTCTCCCGCGTGGTGGGTGGGTGGAACAAGCTCCCTAAGCTGAGCTGCTTGTCGTGGGAGAAAAAAGTTGCCTCCCTCGCCAGAATGGGGGATTCCACAAAATGAAGGGCATAGACGTGTGCACTTTAACGCCAAATCCGGCAAAGCAGTCAGCCACGCACTTAAGTGTCCTGCGGTGGAAGCGCTCTACGTAGGGATGAGCGCGTGATGATGGCGAGCAACTCAAAACGATTTGTAATTTTCAGAGCAAGAAAATGAAAAGGCAAATCTGAATGCAAAATAAATGAAATATATTTCGTGTTGGCCTGAAGGGCTGGCAAGGTCAAGATCAGACGAACTCAAACATCAAGATCGCGGGAAGCTTAAAGATGTTCCAATTATTTTCTATCCACCAATTCAACAACTGCACCGAAATTGGCTAATTTCTTAAGAATATATCAAAAGATGCCAGCATCTCTATCGTCTTAATGAGATTCAGGTTCCAGTAATTTGGTTATGCGATACTCACGCCAACGTGCGCCTTCTCACGCTTCCCTCCCCGCTGAAGCTTCTGGGCATCTGCATACGCTTTGGGGCTGGATCGTTGTGTTGCGGGGATGGGGAAAGAAGCGTCTGCCTGGCTTCTGGGAGATGTTTATTCTACTAAAAATGCAATAATATATCATCTACAGTTTATCATTGCTATGACGCCAGACTGAAATTATTATCCCAACGAATTTATTGCCATACAATAAGCGCGACATGTGCAACAACAACAACGACGTCGACGACAATCAGACAGGGCAACAAACAGAACCAACCAGCATGAAAACCTACACAGTAACGTTTAAAGACGCCCACTGGCCGGACGGTCGGACGGATGATGCCGTCAAAATGGCTAAAATGGTACGTCGGCGAGTATTTTGGTAATAAAAAAAAGCCAGCCGCTTGGCGTTGCTCAGCAGCCGCAGAGTAAGTAGAGTCACCCAAACCCGCCATTCTTCACATATTCACCATTTTGGAAGCAGACAAATGCCCTGCTACACACCCAATTGCCGGGCAATGTTTTTTTTTTTATATTCATGGCCATCGCCAGGGTAGTGGATGGGATCGGTCGGTCGTTCGGTCCAACGGTATTCATATTTTTTACTATTAGTGCGATGGCGGCAGCATGACTGGCACAAATTTTGTCAGTTTGTCAAAGCTGAAATCAAATTGCTCGGCTTGTCAAGCATTCTTCTCATTTTTTGTGTGCGAGCGGAAAAATTTGCTCTACTTTTCGGTTTTTATGGCAAAAAATACCCCAAGTCAAATTGGCAGCTGCCGGCCAAAGTCCGCGCCAAGAACCATCGGTGCCTTTCCACCCTTTGGCTCGAGGCTCAAGCCAGCCCTACGCCATAAATGACAAATGCCCGTTGGTGGCATAAAAAAATATGACTTTGAAAATTGTTTAGCAGCCAATAAACGACAGCGTCGCCAGTCGCCAGCAATTGACAATTTCGCCTTGTCAATCGGCTAATGAAGACCGACGGCTCACAAGCTGCCTGCTGCCGGCTGCCGTCAGCTCTTCAATAATGCAATATCAAAATGTAATTTCGATGTTTTTCTCGTCCTCCGGCCCCAGCCCACCATCGATTATTTTAAATCGACAAAATGCAATTCGGTGAAATTGCCGCTTCCCAAAATGATTAGCAGCTAAACACGCAGCCCGTCCGGCCCCTTCCGCTGCCAAAATGCGGTGAACTAAGCTTCTGTGGCTTGGCTGTCACGTGGTGGATATCAAAACAGCAATCCAACGAAGAGCCACTGCTCGCCCTCGACGCCACCTCTCTCTTTGGGCAAACAAACATTACACAATTTTGATTGTATTTCCGTAGCGGCAACAGTAACAACAACAACGACAGCAACCGAAACGGAAGTTGCGCTTATTTCCGTTTGTTTACCTTTTACCGTTGTACCTTGATTAAATGTCAGGCCAGGCGGGGCTCCGGTTTGAGGTTGGGGGCCGAGAGTTTTCAGCTCTTACTGCGGTTAGCTTTTCTGGTCTGGCAATACATTTTATATGACACGGGTGTTGTGAGCCAACACACACACACACAGTCCGTCCGAGGACGACACACATGTAATTTTCACTTTTCATTTTTCGTGCTTCCCCACACACCCACACCAATGATTGACACGTCCTCGTTGTCGGCTGAGGCGGTTGGATGATGTGATGGGTTTTTAGGTTGGTTGGATGGGTTGCCCGGGGGCGGGGAAGTGTTTTGACGCCTTCACTGGCAGCAATTAGATGTGGGTTCCTTGTTTGCCCTGCCAAATTGTCGAAGGTAACGAATTAAGGAATGGCAAGGATATTTGAGCTATCAAGAAACGTCCGGGCCGCGTTCCTGCCCCCGCCGGAGAAAATCCAAAGAGGACTTCTCGTTGAGGGAAATCAAATTGGATGTCATGGACTGAAAACCGGCGAGGGGGCTGTCAATCAATTTTCAAAGTGCCAAGGAAAAAAAAAAATTCACCAGGCTTTATATAATTTCATTTAAAGTGGAAATAAGAAAGTAAAAGTTGGAAACAGAATCTGAACCAATGCAGTTTTTGGCACAAAGCAAAATTTAAATTTTATTGAGCCGAAAATGAAAATTAAATTAGAGCCACTCAACTGAAAAAGATTTCAGAGCAACAAAAAACTCATAAGCTCTTTTAATCAAGAGATGTGAATTTCATGTCAATAAATATCAAGATAATTTCGACAGAAACACAATTGAGCTTGGCGAAGTTTCTGTCTATCTAAAATCATCCAATTTAAAACTATTAAGTGCAAAAGAAAAGTCTACAAATGGAAAATTTGTTCAAAACCCAAGCAAACCATAATTCGGCGAATGTGACTTTGAGTCGCCCACGTCGCCACATGAGTTTCGTGCCCGAAAGCACAGTGGTAAGCAGCTCACCAAAATACGCAGAATAAGCGAAAGAAAAGTAATGGAAAGAATTTACCCAATTATAGACCGACTGCTATTTTGAGCAGAATCTTGAAGCGGCCACCGAAGTCCTTTGCCATTTTGTTCAGGAGACGAAAACTTGTCATCTGTATATCTTTGTGATTGACTACCTTGACACTGCCTATTGCAAAATGAAAATAAATATCATCTGGGTATTCCTACTGATGGCTGTGTTTACGATCTGCTTTTACATCCTGGGGACCTACATGCTGACCAAGTACTTGTAAGTTTTGCCTTTCCAGCAGTGATGTAAAATTGACCAACAATACCTTTCAGTTTACTGCCCAACTATTTGGTGCTAATGCATCGGACGCCGATTTCGGACTACACTTTCAATTATGCATTCTCGGGGTTGCTGTTCTTTCTGCCTGAAGTGCTGCACACGGGGATGGGGTGCCTGTACAGGAATGAGTACCGCGGGTCCCTGGAGTTCTCCCGCTTTTGTGGGGATCTTATGAGATACTTTTGTTTGGGGATTCTGTTCCTGTGTATCGATGGGTATCGCGTCGATGGCCTGGCGCTTTGGTGCAACATGATAATACTGATTTTTGGGTTCTCGTATTTAAATTACGCGACGTATATGAAGCTGATGATATTTAAGAAAAAGGATCTACCAGATACAAAGCTTTACATGCTAAGAAATCGCGCCCTGGAATTTTTGTTTTTGTTTTTTGTCATCATGGTGATAACGGTTATCAGTTCGTATTTGAAGCATAGAGCTGAGAAGGCCAGGATCGAGAAATCGAACCTCTCGCCACGAACCTCAATGGACACGGTACCCTCGAAGGTAACAACCGACGACGATAGCTCTGTGCAATCTATATCCAGTGATGCCAAAATGGATTTCTACACAATAGAGGAACAGGAGAGCACTTCCTATCAGATCTGGAAGTCAACGTTGAATGGTTTTAGTCGCATGAAGGAAAAAGAAGACCTCACCGCGTTGCCCTATATAATGGTAATTGTGTTTGCTACCCTGAGACTCTACTAACCGTTGTCCCCTAGGCTCCTTTGTATACGGTCTGCGCCTTTTTCATTCCCGTAGTTGACAGCGATCGACCAATGCAGGGCTGGTGCAAGTCGGTTGCCTGGTGCGCCTATTTCCTGTTTCCGTTCATTTACATTCCCTACGAACATCACTTATCGAACTGGTTCGGCATGCTGCTGTGCTGCTGGGTGGTGGCTGTGATCATAATGTTCACTACTCATGCGAGAAGCAAGCCCAAATATTGGATATTTTACGCCATAACTGGTTTGCTGCTGTCCACGTATGTTCTGCGCTTGATCATCAAGGAGATGGACAATTTAATGTGGCAGTTCGTAAACATGACTTGGCATCCATCCGGCTCTATAGTGCAGCTAATATTCTTCGGCTTCGGCTACATGACTTCAATCGCCATCATGCTGAACTATTTCATCAAGCAGGGCTTGCTGGACGCAGCCTACGGCTTGGTCATGGGTATTTCCACCTTCACGGTTTACGGAACCCTCCCCCAACTGGTGCTCCACGAATGCTACAAGGAAATTCACTACGTGAGTAAAAGCAACTTGAAGGGCCTTTTAATTTCTTCTCTTTAATTTAGATAATAATAACCGCGTCCACGGAGACAGGGAACGTTTTTATGATGGTCATTTTGTACGTTACTCTTGCCCACATATCGGTTTGTGGTTATGAGTTTCGGATCTCGCTGTTCCTTCTAATGTTGTTGATTATGTCGTGCTATTGGTTGTTTCAATGGATGTCGCACTTCAATTATGTCCATGCCTTTGGCACTCTGCACACCGTTCAGGCTCCCGTCGAGGTAAACAATTCGTGGGCTTGACGCATGTCATTCTTTTTCGTTAGCCAGGGCTTTAAGTTAGCTTTTAAGCCGCCTAATTGCTGTGTTGGTGGCCGCATAATTAAATTTGCCATTATCTTTGTTCGCTTTAAAAGTTTTTTTTTATATTGCTGGCGATTGGATCAGCAAATTAACTGCATTGTTGTCACAAATGAGTGGGCATATTTTACCCGCGGCTGACAATGGCATGGAAATTAAGTGAACACACTGGTGAAGGCGAGAAGATTTGGGTGTTAATCGGGATTCGAAGTTGAAAACATAAAGCTTAGGGGCTATTAAAAGCCGGCTTTATTCCAATTATACTTTCTAAATGCCGAACGCAGTGGCATTTTGTGTTTTAAAAATTTTAGGACTTGAATAAATCCAAGACATTTGTAAGCCGAAAGTTTCGTTTATTAATAAAATTTTCAAGGGACTTGTAAAAAATTGTTTAAGTTCATTGCAGCTGCAAGAATTTATAAAATACCCACGCAAAGTTGGGAAAGACATTTTCCCGCCCTAGAATTTTTTGAGTCCAAGAACGGATGTTGCAATGGGTTTGTCTTTTGTAGCCAGACAGTCTGTCGGTTTTTATTTAGTGTATTTATATGAAGAGAATTAACATGATGGCTGGCCAGTGGCCAATTGGTTGGCTGCTAATTAATAGCTGGCAATTTACGCCGCCCTGGAAAGCAGGCAATGGGAAATTTGCGGAAGCTGCAATGGCCACGCTGACGGCTGTCGGCGACATGTTCATATTTGCTTCTGTCACTGTGTCGGTGTTGGTGAGCGCATGTTGGTTTGTGCAGGCAAATGGGTCATTCGCCCACGTTGTTGGTGTTGTAAAAAATTGTTTTGCATGTTTTTTACGTGTGGGCGGCGAGCTGATTGTCTGTGTGTGCGCGCATGTTTTCGCATAATTTATGTCGACAAATTTTGTTTTGTCGTATTTTTTATGCTTATTTGCGTTGGCTGGCTTGGCTTCTTTTTGTATGTGGGACGGTGTGGCTTGGACCGCATTAAAAGCCCATCCGTGAATGTTTTATTTGCCGAAAAAATTTATTTACACGTCTGCCTTTCGTGCTGCAGGCTAGCGCAAATTTGCATAATTGTTGCGCCCACCGACAGGGCCAACAAAATAGTTGGGCCAGCGAGATGGCATTTCGGTCCCTTGGCCAATTTAGCATAGAAATTTCTACATTTTGCACAACGAATTAGTTTGTCTGCCTCATAATTCATTTCTATTTTGGTCTGGTATTCATTCCAAGGGCACTTCGCATGATTAATGCGATATTTGAACTCGGCTTTTAGATTGCTCATCGCACTTAAAAAACTATATTCTCCTGAGACCCATCGAAAGTCAACTAATGAAGTTCAGCGGACTTTTTATCAGAAATACTCTGGGACAAATTGCTGAGCTCTCAAAAGAAATAAAATGGTTATTTTTTGACCAGTTTTTGGAGGTGTTTTATTTTTGGGAACATGTTGAAGCTCCTGGTTATTTATCATTATATTTTCGATGGATAAAAATAAACCATTAAAGGCGTGCCAGAAATTTAAGAGGGGCTCCTTTACAGCTCAAGAAACGGCCGGCGAAAACCTCCTTTGGGCATATCCATATATTAGCCATTTAGCTAAGCAGAGAGTGGGCCCCCACGACAGCTCATTGAAGCGTTTCATAATGCCTGGACACACACACACGTACACACACTATTAGTTAAGGAAAGGATGAAAAGGAGGCAGCAAAAGAAAAGCATTTGAAGAAAAGAGCAGATACCGAAAAAACCCAGCTCAACTCATTTTCCTATAAAAGGACGCCAACGTGGCGGGCTGGCAAAAGGCCAAATAGGCACAAGCACACAAACACACACATGCGTCTTAATGTGTGTGATATAGCCGGCTATATAGAGACGTTGTCAGGGCGTATATAGTAAACAATAAGTGGGCGATGGCATCGCCAGAGACCAACTAAATTATCACTAATATGGTCGGGGCCAGGAAAGAAGCCATAAAGGGAGATCTTCTGCCTGTGTTCCAGTGTATGTATGTGTGTGCGTATAGGCGTGGCAAATAAACACATCAGCCCAAATGCTTTTTACTTAAATTAACACAACACTGAGCAGCTTTTGCCTTCGATATTGAAACAGAGCCCAAGGCGTCCTCCTCAAATCGCGTAGCCTTTGGACCAGAAGTCATTAACCAACCAGATGTGCGCTCGTTTGTGCATGTGTGTGTGTGTGCGAGTGTGCAGTTTAAGCAGCTTGCAATATTGGATTTTGCGGCTTAAGTCCGACGCATTGAAAAACCCAAATCGCCCGGCAAAATGAGGAAGCGCGCAAAATCAATGAAAAGAAGCTGAGCCTTCTCCCCTGCCAGTCAAAGGCTTCCATTGCCCCTTCTTTATGTGTATACATGCCGTTTTATACATACTTAAGCAATCGAGGCAAATGTTTTATCGTCACACACACGCACACGCATACAGCATCATGTGTGCCTGGCATACAAAATGGCGTCTTCTGCGCGTCTTCATCGGAAATGTTTTTCAGCTTGGCGACTGTGCGTCTGTGTGTGTGCGACGTTTTTTGGCAAAAATACTTAATAAAATGCCAAAGCAAATATTTCGCTGAAAATTCAATAAACTAAAGCCGTTCCTTGCCCGCCAGCAGCTCCGCCGAAAATACCGAAAATCAAAAAGCCAACAATCTACTCGCTTATGTAATTACAACCGAGGGGCCGAGCCGCGAGCCTCGAGAGCGTACAAACAAACAAATAAATTTAATACAAAAGACCCAAAAACTTACACATAAAATACGAAACACAAATAGTGAAAGTTTCCAGAATCGCAACTGAGGCCGCCGGAAGAACCCGCAGTCCAAGCGAAATCAAAATTGCCGCCCGCCCCGCCCCAGCGACGATGTCAAAGCAGCGCTCGTTTCTCTATGAGACAGAGGAGTGGGTATTTGCCTCCTAAAAATTGCCACAAAATTTATTATTATTGTTTTATATACAGAAGCGGAAAATGCGCGAGAATAAAGCAAAGAAAGGGCCGCTTGGCTGCTGCGGGTCCTGTCGGCCAAATGCGGGCCAGTCTGCTACTGACAGTGGGCATTCCCAGCTCAAAGGAGTGACTGGGAAAATTCCTGTGGCTATCAGAAAAGTCGGAAAAATTCTTCAACTTGTTTTGCATCTGAGTGAGCGGAAATTAGTTGGCTTCTCTGACCGCAGGAAAATTTTAGTTTTTCGTGGCCGATGCTCGGATGAATTTGAATAATTTTCATTGAAACTGACCGTAGTCAATTATTTAGTTTATTTCAGAACCACAAAAGAAGAGTTTGAGTTTCCATGGAATTTATGGTGGCGGTTTAAATAAACGAAATCAATCGCAACGAAATTGAATTTCATTTTCGCAAATCCCTTAACTTGCGTTGGCGGGGTGGCAATCGTAGATTCCATTCGACCAGAAAATGTTTGTTCACTTCAATTAAAAGCCTCGCAACGCCCCTCCGTCTGTCTGTGCAATTTGTGCCCCAAATCGAAATCATTTACATTTTCCATTTGCTCCTTTGTGCAGTTTTGACGCCCCAGCAGCGCCCTTCTCAGTAGGAAATTATAACGTAGCCTTAAATTATCTATTTGAGAGCTAAGGAGCAATAATTGGTAGACAGACATTTCACAAAAGAAGCACAAGGCTGAGGGGAACACCACAAATGACAAGAAATTTGCATATTTTGAATAAGCGATGAAAGGCGGTTGAGGCGGTCGAGGCGGTTAAATGCTGGCGACAAAAGCAGCTTCAATTTATTTGTAATTTGTTTGAAATTTATATCAAAGACTCAACTCACCCCACACACCCATTCACGCACACTCACATAATTGCACTCATAAAATTCCAAGAGCTCAGCGTTTAAAAGGTTTGTGGAGCCGGCGAAACTCGCTGGCTTTTATATCGAAATCAACACACACACACGTACACCCAGGGGAGGTTTATGTATTCCGCAGCTACACACAGACGGGCAAACAAACAAACAAATTATGTGCTCATTTGAATACCCCATTTCTAATTCGAATCACGTTGACAAAAATTCATTGAAGCGTGTAACGCACCCACACACGCACAGCCGACCGCCCCATGTACATGTGCAGCCGTAAAGAATCCTAGGCCCAAAGCAGCCACCGCCAATGCCACCATTGCCATCACCTTGACTCTCGGTCGGTCGGACAGGCCATCCAATCAGCCAGGCATTGGCCCCACCAAAAACCAGGAAGGCGCAAGTCACCACACGCCAGCGGAGGCGGTTGGTAATGGCAAATTGTCTACACCTCGGACTTTGACAAGGACACAGCCGCACACAGCCATGCACATTTATAAAGCGCTCATTTAAGCAGACATCGAACCGCGAGGGTAGCTCGGTAAGCTCGCCGCGCCAACCCCCACAAACGGCATATGTTCGGCCTGCCCTCTCTGCAGCCACGGACTCGCTTAATCTATCAAGACATGGAGCAATGTGTAGAAAATTAAATGTGTGTTCCCCGGATGCCACCAGCCCAGGACCCAGGACACCGGGCTAGCTGAGTGGCATTGTTGTGTGTCTCGGCGTACGCACGTGTGTGTGGGTAATGTAAATGCAAACTAAATACACACAGGATACACAGCCGAGGCGGATTCCAGCTACAGCCGGCAACGCATTAAGTCGATTGGTTGGTTGGTGAACTGTTTTTTTGTGCTTCGAGAGCGACTCACTTAATTTTCGCTTTTGCTGTCACTTGAAGTGTAAATGAGTAGCCCAGCAGACCTGACAGGACAGATCCGTTCCATCTGCCGGTAACGCAGCCTCGTTTTTAATAATCGAATAATTCGATATGCGGCTTCTTGTCTTCGACATTTGCATAATCATTGATGGGCCCTGCGAATTGCGATCCGTTTAAATTTTCGATTTCATTCCGTGCCATAGGCAATCTTTATACGATGCTTGGCGTTTTGGCAGCTGACAAGCATAAGCACTTAAGGGAGACTGCAACCTGTCGAGAGCACAGCACCTACTGTAGCCATGAAGTGTCCCTCAATTGGCCTGTGGACGGGCGTCCGGCCGTTTGGCTGCTGAGTGCTGTGAAATTTCATTTGCCGCGAAGTCAGTTGAGATTTCTAACGTGATCAGTTCGCCTTGTTAGGGCCGCGCAGATGGCGAGATTTTCACTTCTGGCTATTTTCGTGCTCGGACCAGTTTTTATTTTACAAAAATTTGAACTGGGCGAATCGGCGGAGGATATTGAAATACCACGGCCAAGTCCTCCAGACTTAAAATCCTTTCGATTATTTCAAGCCATAAGGGATGCAAAGCAACCAAAACTGCAAGCTATTCGTGCAAAGTTCAAATCTGGCACGACTTTCTACTATGAGTACCCGCCACATTCCTGCTACCCGTGGCCGCCTTGCACGAGATGGACGAAGCCCTGTTGCCGCACTCCAGATTCAAAGGAAGCGATTGAAGACGACCCCTCGTTGGGAAAAGAAAGAGCGCCTCCTCTTCCACCAAGTATTTAAGCTTTCGCCATGCCTGTTATGTAATCCGAGACGCTGAAGAAACGACTTCTCTGCCAGTCAGTTTTCCAGCCACTCGCTTGCGAGAAACTGCTGCTGGTCTTTGTAATTTTGGTTAATCTTTGACTTCTACCGCCCCAGAATCGCTCTTCAAATGTATTCCCTATCCCAGGTGCCTCAAAACCGAAGAAAAAAAATGCTGTGGAGAGTAGTCGATAAATAAAATTCTGAGTGTCAAAAAAGTGTGCCGTATAATTTCAATTGAATTAAAAGCAACATTCACTTCCTACAAGATTTTAATTTCAAGCAGTTGATAAATTCCAGAAGTTCCTTGCGAATTTCACTTAAAGAATGTCGGACAGGTCTTGTCGATAAGATGACTTTTCTAATATTTCTCCAAGTATGTGTAAAGGAATTTAAAGAAGCGTAAAATGGAGCGTAAAAACATCCATCGCTTTTGGCATTAGCCAAGGCTGTGATCGGAAATAATTCACATTTCTCTGGATATTCAGTCATCAGTTGCTTTTAATGGATAATGGCAAAACTTGGATCATACACAATTTGCATTATGCTACTTCTGCTGATTAAGGGTTCCGCACAGGCGTACAATATGGTTCCCTTTCGTTGTAAGCCTTATCCCAGGTGCTTGAAAATGTTGTATAAAAATTGTTGTACATAGATCAAATATATCGTAATATTGATGTTCCAATTAATTTATTATATTGAATAAGCAAATTTAGAAAGACTTTTATATTCTTGTCAGTCGCCAAGATGTTTGTTTTTTAACTGAGTGAATCGATGGCCGTGCAATGTCGGCAATACGCGTGACTTCTAAATTAGCCAGGCTTACGAAATCAAAACGGCCGCCTTTTTTCAGTTGGCCAAAGAGAGTAGAAGCGCGAGATGGCAAAGATTCTAATTCAAATCGCTTTGTTGGTTTTATGTGCAACACCACTGAGAGCCCTTCAGGAATCCTTGGGACCTGTTTTACCCAAGTGTCTTCCTTATCCCAGGTGCTTAAAAACTGTAGGCAGAAAATGTTGCTGAGTCCTTAATTCCAAGAGTTTATTACAAATGGCAATAAAGCTTGATATTTTTTTTTTTTTGTTTCCTGTTTTTCATGGCAGTCGTTGGTGGTGGTTTTGGGGTATTGAATGTCAACACTTTTCAGCAATTTTTTTTCTGTGGTCGTTATTTTCATTCAAAAAGGAGATGCAAGTATTCATTCATCACTTCGGTCCACTTTACCATGAACGGGGCACATAAATCAGTTTGGTATTTATTGTTTTTTTTCGGCCATTTGTCTGGATTGCCCACTGCCCCGTTGGCTTTATTCTACCTCAATTTTTATGTCAATTGAGTTAATAAACAAAATTCATTGGCATTTTTATGGTTACTCTTTTCCGTATTCTACGAAGCGGCAAATATTTCGGGGGCCAGTTTACTTGCTTTTCATTTGGGATGAAAACGGAACAGTTTTTCCCACAGATGAAAAGAAAAGTGTCTATTCAAAACTGTCTTTAAAATCTTTTGGAAATTGAAGATAAGATCGGAAATTTATGAAGAATTAAATAAATTTAAAACAGCCTGAATATATTTGAGTCTGAAAGCCTTCTACTTTACTCAAATGCAGGCCTGGACTTGCTGTTTTAAATACTGAAAGTTTGTAACGCATTGGGAGAACCAACCAAAAAGAGCATTGCTCAGTTCGTAAGCCCGCTTTGTTTTTGGGTTACTCGAAAGCACAGGAAAATATTATTTTTAAATCCGCTATGAAATATGGCATAAATGGTTAATTCAGGTGGGCCAACTCGACTGAAGGCATTCGGCTCTGTTATTCCACTTTGTAAATAAATAAAACTTGCAGCGTAAATAACAAACAACACGTGATACCAAACAGAATACAAACTGTCAACGCTTAAAAAGAACGAGAGTGAGGGGCGTGATAATGAAAGCTTGGGACCCTTGGATTTTTCAGCTGGAAATGAATCAAATTAAAGGCCCGGCAGGCTTTTGATTTGCATATTTAATATTCTGTAGATTGTTCCAAGGAATCTGTGCAGCCCCGAAAACTCAAGTGTTGTGTTGAGTTTACTTACCTTTATTATTATGGAAAAACAAATGCCGGGGGCTGCCAACGACCCGTAATTTGGCCTGGAAACACAGAAGAGAAAAAAAAGGGTTAAGGATTTTTACTGATATGCGGTGGCGGGGAACGACGTGGGCGGTACAAAAACTTCCAGATCCGTATATGAATAATGACTGGGCTGGGTTATTTAAATTTCTGGACCCGACAGCATGTTTGGAATTTAAATTTCATTTTGTTTTCTTTTTTTTTCTAGCCGAATTTCCATACCGATGGTGACCCTTTTGTTTTGGGTGACGTATTTTTGACGGGGTTTTTCAGCTCTTGGGTTTTTTCGCCTTGGGTTTCCTTGCGACCGGCCCGAGTGGCCAGGGATTTATAAAGGAGGCATACAAAAACAAAACAAGAATGCCATTGAAATTGCGATACCATAAAATTAAATATTCAATTTAATGGCTGCGTCGTGCAGACGCCAACGGCGCCAAACCCACAAAATTCGATATATAGAAAAACATACACAAAATATTTTTTTGGACCAGGTTAATTTAATTTCGTAGTGTCCTCGTTTGAATCGAATAAAACCGAGGACTGTGTCTTTTAAATTAAAGAAGAAATGGAAATTAAACTCCAAGATTTTCTCTGGCGACAGGAAACAGCAAAGTCGGGCGAAGATATTAAGTTTTAATTGATTATTTATTTTTACAAATAAATAAATCCTCACTAGCAAATATGAGTTCCGTTGACTGAGCTTTAGACGTTTCTACTTTAATAAAACAACCTGACAAACGCTCCTTTCAGATTGAAATTGTTCATTTATGTTCTCTCTAGAGTCTAGACACCTCTCCCCAGAAGGAAAGATATGCATAGATTTTCATGTATAAAAACCAATGATGTGTGAATTTTTTCCAAAGTCAACCAAGATATAAATTCACGATTATAATTGCCTAACTGAAAAGACAAATTACCTCTGTGGATCACTAGATCCTTTAAACAAACCGCCTGACATTTGCTCTGATAAACAATATAAAATCGCGAAGATTTAAGATGGCAACGAAGAAAATGAGAGAAAAATCTCAGCGACAAGGGGACTCTAGTGACTTTATTTCCCCCTCCCCAATTCCACTCCCAACCCAATTCCAACAGTGCCCATGGCCGTTGGGGAGAACTTGTGCATATAAAAAAGATTTTATTGACGGTCTCCGGCTGGCCATCCCGCCGGCCCGTCAGCTTACTGCCCAGAGGCCGGCATCCTTTTATTCTAATTTTTTGTATTCTTCTCTTTTTGCCTCCTTTTTATTTGGCTCGTTAGGTGGGCTTATCGTTCTCTCCTTTTTTTGTGTCTGTCGCTCAAAATTCTACCCATAAATTCGCTTGTTCTTTCCCGCACCAAAAAGAAAAGGGGGTAACGCAATTTTGTGCTTTTTTTTATATAAATTAAACAGATTATATAAATTAGATAAACCCGGCATGTGTGCGAGAGCAAAGAAAAAGCCAACATGAAAAGGATAGAATGAGGGGAGCAGTACGTTTCGTACATTTTATAGGAATCAGATAAAGCGAAATTTGTTGGTACTGCGGGCAATCAAGTCATGAAAGTCGATTCGAGTGGGCACTTTAAAGCTTTAGGCAAAGTGAGTTTAGGTGCGCCATTTCCACCCTGGAAGCTGCGAAAGTGAGCAGCCTCATCAGGGCAGTCCGCTGCCAACCAATCGATGACACAAATAATGCCTCAATTAAGCGAGAATCCTGGGCTCGGCACGGTCCTTCGCCATAATGAAAAATAAGCAACATTTCCGCTTTGTGGCTGCGCCACCCGCGCGTCCTTTTCGCCGACCGGCCGCGCTTCAATTTGTGCTCTACAATATTTTACCCAATAGATTTTTAATACTCAGCAATTTTCGTTGGCAGGCACCGACCACGCCCCCGCAGCAGCCCTGAACCGCAAGTCCCGCGTCAGCAAACAACATCGAGCGCGGTTTACTTTGCTGCTGCTTTTTTTTTTGGACGGTTCGCCCTCCTCGAAGGTCGTAATGAGGGTGGGTGGTGGAGCTGGTGGGGCCAACCAGTTCGCTGGGTGTGTTTACACAATATTTCCATGTATATTTTTTAGCTTTACATATTTTTTAATGATTTTTTTTTTGTTTCCTTTCTTCGCAGCTCGCGGAAAGTTTGGCCGCAGTCGACAGTCTCTGGTCTCTGTCGGCAAATTACAACTCACTTGGCGGGGGACGAGCGGGCGGACGGTTGGCTGCTCTGATGCTGTTGATATTCCAAGTGTCAAGGGTGCTCGCCGGGCCAGCCTTTCAAGCCACACAAAGCAGGATAATTGCGCCGGGGCGGCCCGCCCAGCCTGGCAAATATTGAAGGAGTCGATTGCGACGAGCGTTCGGCGAGCAGCGAACTTTTCAAGTGTAAGAAATTAAATTTCGGAATGAAGGTTTAACGAACGGAAATTGCTTTCGCTGGCACAAATTCGTAGCGATTCTAAGGACGGAATAAAAAACTGTGGTAATACAATAGAAACGTCCCTCGGTCCGCGACTGGCTTGGCGGGAGGACAGAAAAAATTAATGTGAAAATTTGGATTTTTTTTGTATTTGCAATGGGAAACTGGTGGCGTGGTGGCGGCTCATTGTGGCTCACAGAGCGGGAAAATCATTTCATTAAATGTTTTCTGGATTCTCCGTATTTTTCTGGGGTTTCCTGCTTCTGTTTTCTTGACCCTCACAACGAATCGAAAAATTCGTGGAGGGCGGTAATTGGGATTGATTGGCTGGCAGTTTGCTGGGCCATTTCGCTTTGGTCGTCATGGCCAACAATATGATTGAATAACTGTCCGAATGCTGGTTGAATTTTTCAACCCAACGCCCACTCCCAGGCCCGCTGGCTTTATGCAAATCCCAGCCGCCCCTGTAATCCGAAATTCACTTGGTTCGACCTTAACACCTTCGATCAAAAAGCCACGTTTAGCTGCCCGCCGGCAGTTCGGATAAAAATAAAGCAAAACACAAGAAACTTTGCCAATCAACTAACGCGTGTGGCTGGGGAGAAAGGATTTGCGGATTGCGCAACCCCAGATTTCAACGAGCCTCTCCCCAATCCACCCAAATATTAATAACATTATCCCCACACGCAAACACGCCGGCAATTCGTATGCAAAACAAACTAATCAAACTTTCGGGTACCCATCGATAGGAAAAAAGAAAGAAAAACCTAAAAACAGCAACTCGAAAGTGCGCAAAACAAATTGCTTTATTTTCCGGGGCTGCGAGGCGACTCTTAAGCAGGTCAGAATGTGGGTGATTGGGTGTCCTCGTTACGGATCCTCTGCCCATTCTGATATTTTAGAATATTAACCCAGAACGGCCGACCCAGCCAGCCGGCATCTAGGGCGCCGCCGTTGCCATCCTGAAAAATCTAAAATCAATTTTTCGCTAATGGGCTGGGAGGATGCCGGTTGGCCAGGCCAGCTTCACTTCCTGCCATTCGGGGCATGCCACTGGAACGCCCCGGCATATTTTGCATAAAGTTTCGGCAAACATTTTTACACACGCCAACCTGCATAAATTAAAGCGCTCAACACGTTCCGCTCCCGGTTTCGGTCCCGATTTCGGGCTGAGACCTTCCTGACTGGCCAGACTAAGCCGGGTCAAAAACTAAACGTATCGCATGAAGTGGCCAAGTGGAATTGGCCATGCTGATAACTTTGCCAGCAGACAACCAAGCCAAGTACGTGAAATGTAAAACAAAACTTAAATTTCTAAATTTTTCGCCTCGTCTCGGTTGGCATTGCGTTTGCCTTCCCACTGGAAGGAAATTCATTTAAACTTCATTCTCGGAGAAATCCGTTTGTTTACATTTTCTTTTTTATTTTTGCAGCAGTTTTGATATCTCCATTCTTTTATTAATTAAAGCGACATCAATATTCAAATCAAACGGCGAAAAGGTGAGTCGACATCCTCTTTGAAACTCTTTGAAAATTTGATAGGCCACTCAGAAAATTACCAGAAGCTGTGGCTTAGTTTTGACTCTATAGATTTATGAAAGATTCAGTAGGATTCATTGGTATAAAGAGCGAGAGATCAAAAGTGCCGATGTAAGGCGACAACTTCCCTTCTCAATTTTGCGTTCATTCGCTTCCATCTTCCATCTAAACCAAACAAATTTCTGCTATTAAACTGAGAAGTTATAGTAGATATAAACTTAATTTAGTCTCCTTTCCTTTAGCACAGAATAAATTATCTAAACTCAACCTCTGCATACCTTGAATTTAAACCAAGATTCAACCACTTATTATAGGACTAAAAGTCAATCTTTTACTCTTGTTCCCGCCCAAATAAGATACCCAATATTAGTTTTCAGTCCCTTCGGAACTGTTTATTACACACGACTCTATGTGACTTCCGATTTGCATAATCAGATCGCCTGCAAAATTCTTTTGATTGCGTTGCTTTTCTGTTCAAATTTTTAAGCGATTGATTTCTGAAATTGTCCCTGAGCCAAGCAGGCTGGATTTTAATTGTCATACGTACATTTGAGTGTTGAGAGCACATACAAATTCTGTTCAGTTTTTTTCCCAATTCAAATCAGTAAGCATACACAGTACAGAATTTAAATTTCAAGTTTGGAACATTCCAACGGATTTTTATAGGATATTTAAGTTTAAGTTTATTGTTATCTACTTTAAGGTAAGGAACTCGAAAACAATATTGGGGTTGTATATGTTTCCTGTTATTATTTCATAAGGGAAGCTGCTCGAAAGTCGTTTCTTTTTCTTCCAAATTTAACTTTCCCGTCATCCCCTCTCGTGATCCACAAAATCACCATATTCGTTATAAATTTTGTGGGGCGATTTGTATGCAAAATGTGAACGTGCTGGGCCTCCCAGAAGAAACTTTTCAACTCACCCCAAAGTTAAACCAACACAGCTGTTGCAGTGGCCTCAACTTTGCGTTAATATTAAAAAGTAATTAATCTAGATCAAAGTTTGGTGAACACAGTCAGAGCCGCAAAAACACGAAACGCGTGGGGGGAAAGCAGAGCTTTGACCTTCGAATCTAAACTTTTCCCTATTTTGGTAGATGGCCCCAAGAAAGAAGGCAGTTGCATCAAATCGGGGCTCTCGCAGCGCCAAGACCAAGGCTACAAGGAGGAAGCTGCCATCCTGGTCGACTCCGGTGAGGAAGACACCGTTCTTCAATTTCAGGGCCGTATTTCGCCACCAAAATCCAGGCATGTCGGTCACCGAGATGGCCTCAAAAGCGAACCTGGTATGGCACTCGCTGGACCAAAACCAACAACAGGAATTCACCCAAAAACGCTTCCATAACAACTTAAAAAAGAAGCTTAAGCTCTGCACCATCGTTATGGACAATGAAGGCGTCGAGCCGTTGTCTGAGGATCCAACGGCACCTGAGCAAAATGGCGTCATGGAAGTACAGAACGCATCTGAAACTAATTTACCAGAACAAGCGGAACTAGCTAAACCCTCGGACAGCATGTGCGTCCTGCAGGAACCGAAGCAGTTGTGGTTCAGCAATACTGGCGGCGTACCCGATTTCCACCCAATACCGACCAACCAAAATGCAAATACAACCCAGGTTACCAATATGACTGATGCGGTTACATCGGTGGAAGAAATGATGTCACCCAATGGCTGCAGTAGTGTGATTGTATCCCTGGCCACTACAGAGAAGAATGAGCAGCAAGCTGGGCAGCCGATGGAAGAGCTTACGGAGTTGGAAAAGCAAATGCATAAGGTCGACTACGTCCACATTTCCATCAACAAGGATTCGTATCTGAACTTCATTCAAGACTTTAAGAACCAGTTCCCCCACATGATGCCGGAGGAACTATCCATCCGCACGGTCAACGTCTGGAACCAGCTCACTGGAGAAGAACGCGAACAGTACAGTCCAAAAAATTATGTTTTGCGTTGGAGCGACTTCTTCAAGTCATCCATGGGTCAGGGCGGGGGCGCGGTTAATGGTATCATGCCAATAATCGATTTCAAGGCGAGGGCCATGGCCTCGCCTGATCCAGCACCGCAGAACAAGCAAAAATCCGACCCAGTGAAGAACAAGAAGAAGTCGCCAGTGAATCCACTTCGAAAGCCAGTTCGTCGGGTGCGGTTTCGCGATGTTTCACCTCCAGGAGCCGTGGGCAGAAGGGTAATAGCACCTCCTACACAGACCCCAGCTGATGCTGCTCGCCAAGCTGCTGCTGCTTCAGCTGCTGCTGCCATTCACAAATTTGGAGCCCAGACCGCCACGCGTCCTCCCCGGCGCGCCCGTCGCCCTTCTATGCCAACGTACGCGAAGGGACGGCACAAGCAGGCCCCTCGGATTCCGCGGGGACGCACCGCTTATATGAATTTCCTGCGGCAGTTCCGCTACCGGAACCCCGACCTGACCGCCGTTGACCAGGTGAGCCGCGGCGCGGCCATGTGGCGCCGCATGACGCTGCACGAAAAGAACCAATTCCGCTCGCCGAGTGCCATGACCCGCATCATGGCCTCCTCGCACCGGCTCCGGTTGGTGATGAAAGACCAGCCGACCGAGGAGGAGGAGGACCAACGCCTTGAACGTCAGCTATCCCAGGAAATAAAAGAAAATGCTCCTGTAAAAAAGATCAAATCCGCAAAGGCCATCCTCAAGGTTATAAAGAAGACGCCAGTCAACGTGGCTAAAAAACCTAGCAAACCCAAGCCCAAGCCTCGAGGTCGCCCTAAACAAAAAGTGACCAACGGACGTCCGAACACCCGTAAACGCGGCCAGAGTTCTCCCCGGACCAAGATCGAAATGCCACCCATTCAGCGTGGCGAAATGCAATTGATATCGCCCTATCCTCATGATTATCTTGCGCGGGAGCATGTGCAGCCGAATTATGCTGCAGCCAACAACGGCAACCGGATTCCCCAGGAGAAGATGACCAATTGGTTTAAATATTTCAATATCTTTCGCACCTAACCGGCCCTGCTGATCCCCCGAATCTTTTCTTACGTAAATTTTGGTGTGTTTGTAGTTTTCGGTCATCTTGCAGAAATTATTGAATGTGTTTCTTATTGGACACCCAAATTTATAAAAAACATTGACTTGATTAACCCCGGAATGCCAAGCGAATAACCGTCAACCAGTCAATCCAAAAATTTTATTAAATAAGTAAGCCAGTTAATAAGGAAGCATCTGCTATGTCTCCCAATCAAATCACCTGTGCTGCTTCAAAAACGAGTCTGAATTATCCCCAAACTACCACAGAGAACATTCGATCCTTATTGAGTAATCGAAAGTCGCGCAAACAAATGAAATTAAAAGTTTGTTTTTAGTATTTTCAAAATTAATACAATAGACTAAATTCTGATCTTGAATATGCTTAAAACATTTTTTAAGTTATGTTCTCCATTATCAACTTTTGGCAAATAACATAAATAAAGAAACCCCGCATCAACCCCATTTCTTAGCAAGTCTGTATCATTATGAATATTGTAACCTTTTATAGGGTAAATAAGGAAATCAAGCTTGAAAACCCTAAATTATGAGAATATTTTAAGCTTGGAGGAGGTAATAATTTATTTAGGAAAAATGCTGGGCCTTTTTTAAAGTCTGAACAAAGTCTCTTTAATCCCAAAAAATCGGAATTATTTCTATTCTAAATTATTATATTCTCTTTCCACAGAGGCAGCTCATATCCCCCCTATAACTCGGAAAAGGAATCTATAAAATCGTTCTCACCATAAGCCCCATTTAAACAAACCAATACCACCCAATCTTTTGTTGTTGTCTTGAGTGCTAGGAAATCCTTTCGGTAGTCATTTCTTTTGAAGAGGCTTTGCGATTATCCCGCTTTTAATTATGATTCATGGACTTTGGATTCCTGTGTGCTTGCAATTTCCTAGCTCGGTTTCTAGTTTTCTGCCGCCGCCCCAATGGGCGGGGGCGGGTCTTTATGGTTACTTCCGTTTCCGGCATAGTTGCTGAGAGCTTTCCCTTTTTTGTGCTGCCCACGTCCCCCTGCACTGGCCGACCCACATAATTTCCGTAGTTGCAACGCAGACCGCAAAAGTCCCAAATGCCCCCATCCTCCCCCGCAGGATGGTGGTTGCATTGCGGGCAAAATTCTGCTTATTTTATTGCTGAGACCGCACAGTGGGTAGCGGGGGTCCTTGACGAGCAGCTAGTCAAGTGGAAGTGTAGCCATGTCCGTCAGCAGGATGACGGTAGACGACGACGGCGACGTCTGCGGCGACGGATCGCTATTATTTCAGCTCATCATCGCCATCATCGCTGGCGTCGACGCAGGCAGCGGCTGGCGGCCCATTTTGTGGCCCATTGTTGCTGTTGTTTTTGCTTTTTAACATGTGTGCTTTTGATGTTATTTACTCAACAATTTACTGAATAATTTAAGCGCCTGTTTTTTTTCGGTCGGGCAGGCTGGTTTTACACGCCGCCTCCCCCAGCGCCGCCGGGCAAGCCGTTAACTGCGGTAAGTTATGATGATGCGGCTTCTCCCCCTTCCCCCCTTACCAATTCTCACCTCCAGTGAAGCTGTCTGGGGTCTATTTCCGTCTGTCTGGATGCCCCCGTCCCCGTTCCATACCGTAGACCATGATAGTTGTGCTCGACAAGCGAGGGGTTGACTTTTAATGCGGTTACCTGTCCTGTAGGGTGTGCGTATGTGTGTGTTGATAATGTGAATAATCAGGTTTAATTAATGTTGAATAATGAATTTTCTCATTTTCACGCCAGGCTGGCCGACAGGACGAACAACGTCTGTCAGGACAGACACAATTCCTGCTGCCGCCTTCCCCGCCATCAATTGTGCAAGAAGAGCGGAAGAGGAAGAGAATTTCACCCCCGCTTTTTCGTTTTAAAAAACAATCACTTATGACCCAGACTACCAGGAATCGACCAAAAGGGATTCTCTGTCAAATGTCCCCTTGGCCAACAGCCATCGCCGACCTTTGCCTTCCCCACCACGGCCACGAAAAAGAAAGTTCGCCAAACTTTCACGGGAATGTTGTACATTTTTATGTTGAACATCCCGAACAAAGGCCAGAAGGAGTAAGGGACCCGCAACTAACCACCCACTCAGCCACACACACAACAGCCTCCTTCTCGTCCACGTGTAACGTTGAGGAGTTTGGCGAGGGAGGAGGAGAAATAGAAATTAGAAATAACATACCCGGGATGTCAAAAGTTTTCGGTATTTGTGCTCGATGCTTCCTTCAACTTTTATGTTCTCGATTGTCGTTGTTGTTGGGGAAACGTAAGGGGGAAAATCAATGCCCGGCTTACGTTTTTTGTTATCCTTTCCAGACTCACACGAACACACGCGCACACACACAAACGCACTGACACCAACACACAAGCACTTCTCCTGTTTCGGCCTCTGCTCTTTGACGCGCCGTCCTTACGTAGCGAATGCCGGCACCGAGAGCACGCCGACGATGACCGGCGACATGTGAACAAAACGCGGGCGACAAACGGCCAACGACAAACAACCAACAGAACCGAAGCAAGAGCAGGCGGAGGCGAAACCACGTAAGCCGCTGAGATCGGCGCTAAGTCGTTACGTCGCGCTTTCTTCTCTGCAAACTTTTCTAGTCCGTCCACGGAAATGGGGCCGGGGGCTGTGGGTGGGGGTGTGGTTTCTGGGTGGTCCCTGCTTCACTCTGAGTGACCCGTCAATCAAAAAAATTTTACACTTGTCGCGTTGACTGAAAGCGGCGTCGGCAGCGACGGCGGCGGAAGCAACGTCGGCTATGTTTGCCTTCCACTTACAAGCTCGTTTAGCATTTACACATGTTCCATTCACGGCGTTCGATGGACGCGCACGTGCCGGGGGAGGGCAGTGGTAAAATTGCGCGCGACTAAAAACGCTAGCGGTTTTCACAGCGCTAAAAAGAAAAAGTCGCTTGCAGTTTACCGCCTCGAATTTCCCAGTGGTTTTATTTCTTTGGGTGTTTTTTCACTTTCACTTTTATGTGGTTTTTTATCTTTTATTTTGGGGCTGGTTGTTGTTGTTTTTATTTTTATGAGAACCGCGCGAGACGCCAGCGGTTGTGCTTTTCTGCTCTGCCGCAACGGCCGCTATGTCTGTCGTGGACGGCGTACGCTGTGAGACTGGCGAGGCGAGCGTCCTGATTGGGATTTCCAAGCCGTCGGCCTGCCGATGCGGCGAACAAAAACAAATGCCAGGCATTCGAGTTCGAATTTAGCCGAACGCCCGCGAGAGCGAACGCCCAAAGTTCGAAAGTCGGAAGTGCGCGAGAGCACGATTCGAACAGTCGGCAGTGTGGCCGCTCCTGCTGTTATACATTCCGGGCCAACTGTTATACTGCCTGTCGGGCGTGGGTGAAAGTGAGAGAAAGCTTTTCCTTAGAGAGCGATGAATTTTGCTAAAAATATCAGTGGTTTTTTTTCATATATTAGAAAAAATTCAAAAATTGTAAAATCTTTCGAAATGCATTTTGGAATTTCGAACTGAAAGTGGGTGCTAGTCCCTTTGTTTACATGCGGACCCCTAACCCGGCGCCAGCACTTCCTTTCGCTGTATAAGAGCTTCGCCAGTGAGTTCCCAGTATTTGGCGGCTCTCACCGCCGCCGGCGCAACTCACCACGACGACACCGCAGCGCTGCTGCTCGCCTTCTCCGCCCCCAAGCATCTGGCCAATTTGACTTTGGTTATCAGCAGACGGCGGCCTCGCTAAGCCTTCAGGAATGTCAGGCACTCGACATATCGAGGAATCGTCATCGCTGTCGGGCAAAGAGTATCGATTCCCAAGGGCCTTTGCCACTCCCTGGCCCACCCCACACTTATTGGCCGGGTAACAGGGAATCTGCGGCTGCTGTTTTGACGGCTGCTGTAGTTTGTTTCAATCCTCCCGCCCCGTCGCAGCCACAAGCCGGCCTCCTTTTTCTTGCCTTGTCCTCTCTACATTTTTTCTTCTTTCGTTTTTTGTTGTTTGCTTTTTGAAAATTTCCTCGATTTCGTTTCATTTGGATCTGCGAACATCCGCCCACCAGTAAGCAAATAACCAATGAAGCAGATAGTCCTGTTTATTGTTATTCTTCCCGCAGCCTCTACTCACTACTGGAAGTCATCGCCGCCGCCGTCGCCGTCCTGCGGCCATTCAAATCAATTCGCTGGCCCGCAAAACCGACAGTTTATATTGTCCCGACCGCCTGGTATTTTTCCCCTAGCTCTCCCTGCGCCCTAGCAAATGATTGTTGTTTGGGGTTCCAAAGATTCGACATCTCAGGGCGGCTGCTTTATTTCACTGAGACTGAAGAGGTTTGGCGATGAAAATTTGGTTAGCATTGAGTGTAAAGGAAGATTCTTTCCGCAAAACGCCAATTATTTCGATGAATTTTCTACTCTTTCCCTTACCCCAAAGTGAAAGCTTAAGAGCCTCAATTTCCGCCACAATGAACTCGAATCCAGGACGGCACCTGCAACGTAGCACCAAAAAACTTAAAATTAGATGCCCTTACCCTACCGTCAGATCCTTGCCCTATCGAAAAATCTTAAAGGCTCCAACTTTCGCCCAAACTTCGGGGCTGCGTTGTTTTTGACGAAGTGCAACCCTGCTGAAAGGCAGAGTCAACCAGGATTGATGGAAGACTCCTTTACGAGAGGGTATGTGCGCGTGTGTCACAGTCAAGAGAAGTTGTGCCCTGCCTTCCCTTCGATGTTGTTATCATTTGGCATTTGACGTCGTCTGGGCTCATAAAATATGCGAAGAACGCTCCTTTTGTCTGTTCATTGCAGCAAATTAGAGGTAAGACCTGCTCGTCCCTTTTCTTATCCCTCCGCACATCCGCCCACGGATTCATCCCCCCGAAACTGTCGGGAGCCCTTGGCCCTTACGAGCAGCCAAGGAGCTGCGAGTTTATGCCGCTTTGAGAGCTGAGAGCGTGTGTTACACACAAGTGACCCTCCTCCCCTTTCATACCCTCTCGCAAGTACGTAACTCCCCCTCGTAATTTACTGCGTGGCTCAGGCTACCTGCTCGGCATTCTGAAGAGCAGCGAAAATGCGCTACGCCGACGCCCGTTGTCCTGACCCGCCCCACTGCATATTTCTGTCGCATTAAAACTATTTAAGTTTTTAATGCCTTAACAGTGCTGATCCGATGCCTGGCATATAAATTAACCGTTAGTCTGCTGCTGCTTGCGCTTTGTGGCAACTTCAAAGGCTTCAAGGCTGTCGGCGTCGCCAGCGTTGCTTCCTGCAACTTTACCAAACACTTTGCTGCTTTGCCCCTGCTATATGTGTGTGTGCGTGTGTGCGAGCCTTATAAGGATTTATGCTTAATCGGTAGGAGGTTGCAACATCGCCTTGGCCTTCCCTCTGCCCTGTTCACGCACGCACGCGCGTTTGCCGACGACGCAGGCGATGAATGTTGGGTGGGAATTTTGTTTGCTCTTTTTATTTTCTTGGGTTAACTGTATCGTGCGGCAAGTGTGAAATGTTGATAAACATTTGGCAGACTTAAATGGATTGCCGGCAGCTTTTTAAGTTTTGCCAGCCACTTGTCCCCACCCTCTGCCAGCCCAAGCAAATGTTGAAGTTAAGTTCTCTTTTTTTTATTTGATACCCCGAATTATCGACAGATCAGCACAGCTGTCCCCCTCGCTTGTCAATCTCTTGGCCTTTCTTTCTCACTTTGTTTTTCTAAGAAAATTACCAAAGGTTTTAGACATTCATTGCCTGTCAGTACTTGAAGTATTTTAGTCAGCGATCAATTCTCTTAAGACAGCAAGAGTGGCCATTTTAGGTATTGAACTAATGTGAAACTCAAATGAGTGCGGATAAACAGCCTGGTGGACTCAGAAATCAGCAAGACACAATAAGTAGATAAGCAGTTAACTGAAGAAAACTCAGGTAGGTATCTTCAGGCAGAAGCTATCGGAAGTTCTACCCCCGATAACAGTTTTTCCAACCCTTCTAATTTTAAGAAACTTAGGCGAAGGAACTCCATAAAACCAACCCGCAGGCAAAGAGACAAAATCCATGGATCTTAAATATTTCCCCTTGTCAACATTTTTTCTCTTTATACAATAATATGTACGTTCAACCCATGTAAGTCCCAAAGGTGAAGCTTTCCGCAGTAAGCATCTAAAATATTGAGAGGCCGATTGCGCTGGCCTAATAGAAAATTTCTGTTTTGGCCTTTCCGAAGTTGATTAGACTAAAAATGCCTGGGTTGACGGGACGGCAAGCAAAATTTTAATATTCAATATTGCTGATGGCCTGCCAGCTTCACCACAAAACAATTTAAATCTGACCTTGTCGGAGGTCAGAGAGAATCTCTGCAAACGCGGATTTCCTTGTGCTCTTGGCAGCTGATTTGGCGCGTTCAATGGAACTCTAAATAGCATTTCCCCTGTTCTTCATATCCTCATCTACAGTTCAGAGGTATTTTCTATTGTTTCATAACTTTTTCCTGCACGGCTTGCTTGCTATTTCCTAGTTTGGGCCGATTTTTGTCAGGGACTCGGCTGGGGTTTTGGCAGCCTTCCATGTCTATTTACTTGCCAGCTTTGTTTGGCTATTTTTTGTTTGGTATTTTTTGGTTTCGGTATTTTTATTACAAAAGTTTTTAATACTTAAAATGCGCTGCGTCGTCAGAGCTGGGATTTGTCTGGCTGCACTTGCTATGTTCCTTTTTCTCTCTGGGGACGGAGGACGTTTGGCTGCCAAATGGGAAGCGCCGTGCGATTTGCAGTATTTCTGTTTATGGGCTCTGATTGTTGTGCATTTTCTGGTATTATTTGGCAGAAAAATGTTCGCTGCTTTTGTGTTCACTTCGAGGATTTCTAAGCCTAAGCCTTTATCGGCAGACCAAACTGGAGAGATCGAATATAAAATGATTTTAATTCTTTGTGAACAAAAAATTCTTATTGAAAAACGAAAACAAGTAGTTAAGCGTTTTGATTAGAATTTCCTATAGAACATCATCAAATCAGATATCTTGAGAGGACATAGGTTAAAAATCACCTCATTGCGGACAAGGAACAAAAGTTATATCCACTTTCCTTGCCTGTTTTGTCGATTTTGAAATCGAGATTTTTTTCCATGTATTTCTCGATTCAAAATACACCCAAATCCACTCACTTGGTGCTTCGGTTCCTGGCAACTTAAGGGTCGGGAGACCAATATGGATCGGAAACCCAAAGGTGAACTCAAGAGACACAAGCCACCGTTGGTGATCCAGGCATGGCTCTTGAACATGGGAAATACCCGATCCTGTAATAACATAAAATTGTGATCTGATATTGAATTTTTAACCACCACGATGTGCTTTTAGATTGGACTAACACCTCCGTGAAGCACAACCAACTCAACCCAAAAACCGGACTGAAAGTTCTGATCCGAAAGAACTCCCTGGGTCGGCAGTCTCTTGCCGGGTTGGGTAGGTCCATTCTGACCCTAAAAAAGACCTCCAAGCATATGAATTTCATAAATAGAGACCCACCAAAATCGTCCTAGACTCCCAACTAGTTGATTTTCCCCAAGCTCGGCCCAAGTTGTTGGGCCAAATTGCAACTTGAAGTGCACAATTAGCAGCACTTTGGTTACAAGCTAAATGGCTCAGACTGAAAACAAATTGTGGCTAATTGCGGCCCATTGCCAGATGGCCAAGTGGCCGACCAGCCAACTAATCGCAGGACCAACATACTGAGCTACCTGCACTCGAAGAAAGGTGGAAGGTTGCCGGCCAACAAATCACCATCAGTCGAGCTTATTTTCCCGGAAAAACTTTTGGGCACACAACAAATGCCAGCCAGCCATTCACTTCAGTTGGAGCTTAAATCAGTCATCGTATACAAAATTCAAGACACTTCACATTTTCCAAATCGAAATAGCAACGAATGTTCAAAAGGACATGCAACTTAATTGCATTACCAAGCACTCAAACTGCCTGGAAGTGGGCGGAAGTGGTTTCTCTCGGCACGCATTGAGAGATTCCGGTATTGGAATTCCAGAGAGCCTATTCTGCATTTGTTTTGTAGTTCAAAAGACCTCGAACCAGCCGAAAATAAGGAGAATTTAATTAGAAATTCCTTAATTCATAAACCTCCCAAATTCTTAGGAAAAAAGAGTTAAAGAATTTGCTCATGTGGCTAAAGGTTGGGGGAGTGACATTTGGCAGTAAAATATTCTGAGTTCGGAACAAAATTCCATGGTTTATAGAAGCTTAATTGAATTGCATTATTCACAGATCTTTGAAAGAGGGCAATATACTGAAGACTCAGATTCCTTTTAGGTAAATAAGAAATATGAGATGAGATCCAATATCTGATTAAAATAATAATTAAGTGGCTGTGACATTGAGGACTGCCTCTTCGGATTGAAATTGGTCTAAAGCTTGTCGAGAGACAAGGAAAATAAAGTGGAAATACTTCCGTGGCATTAAATTGGTTCCTATTAGATGATTGATTTCTCGGTTGCTCGAGACTCGTTAGGAGATGGCCAATATGAGAATTGACCTATATTTTCTGAGATATTATTTCCTGATGCATTTGTGGTTCTTAAAAACTACTGAAGATTCTATGTTATCCGCAGTTTTATTATATTTGTTGGGTAATTATTGGGTAAAAATTGGGTCCTATAGCTCGACAATTCAGATAGATTGGGTCTTAAAAGCTTAATAGCTTGCACAATTCTTTGATTGCACAATGGTCTGTCACGGGTCTGGGGGATTTACCGCTTCCCCAACGATTAAAGCGTGTAATCGGCAATTGCAAGCTTGTCATACAAAAGGAAATTGCCATACACAGAACATAGTAGTTCGAATTCACTTGCCATGCGTTTCGCGGTCTTTGTGATTTTGGTGAGCCTTTTTGTGGATTTGCAGCATGCGATTCCACAAGGTCGGATCGATCCGAGCGTTGGCTTCGTTCCGCCACCAATGACATTAACGGCCCTTATCATGCCACAAGGACCCCAAAACACCTACAACACTCCTGGAGGAGACTTGGCAAGACAAGCTCAAGTGGCCAACATGATGATGCATGCCTGGCAAGGATACAGAAAGTATGCCTGGGGCAAGAACGAAGTGAAGCCAAAAACGATGAAGCCGCATTTGACTAGCATTTTTGGACAACATAATTTGGGAATGACCATATTCGATTCGCTAGACACTTTGTATATAATGGGGTTGACCCAAGAGTACAACGAGGCCAGAAACTGGGTGGCCACACAATTCACATTCGAAAATGTAGACACAGACTTGTCCGTTTTTGAGATCAACATACGAATTCTAGGCAGCCTGCTCACCATGTACGCATTTACGGGCGACGAGATGTACAGAAGCAAAGCCGTTTATGTGGCTGACAGATTGGAGCCGGCGTTTAAAACCAAAACCGGCATACCAAGAGCGCTAATCAACTTTCATACCAACGTAACCTCTAATTACGCCTGGGCCAGTGGCTCGATTTTGGCCGAGTTCGGCACACTTCATATGGAGTTCTACTACCTCAGTGAGATAACCGGAAATGTGCTCTACCGTCGGCAAGTAGACCGCATACGTAGACACTTAAATAACATCAAAACCCCGGGCGAGGTGTTCCCCAACTTTATAAACCCGGACACAGGCAAATGGGGCGAGCAGTCCAAGTCAATGGGGGCGCTGGGGGACAGTTTCTACGAGTACCTTTTAAAGACATACATCCAGTCGGGTAAACAAGACTCGCTGGCCCTCTCGCTATTCAACGAAGTCGCCATGTCAGCCGTCCAGTTGTTCCTCGAAGTGAGTCCTATGGGCTTTACGTACCTCTTCGAATACAAGGGCACGAAGAAGGTGCACAAAATGGATCACTTGGCTTGCTTTGCTGGTGGGCTATTGGCTCTCACAGCCTACACCGTCGAGAAGGGCCCATTGGACACATTTATGAAACTGGGCAAGGCCATCACTCGCACCTGCCATCAAAGCTACGAAAAGCAGATGACCGGCCTTGGACCCGAGGTGTTCGGTTTCTCGGGGGCTCGCGATGGCATCAGATTAGTAGGCCAGCCTCAATATTACATCCTGAGACCGGAAACAGTTGAGAGCTACTTTTATTTGTGGCGCATAACAAAGAAGAAAATCTACAAGACCTGGGCCTGGGAGGTGGTCATGGCCATCGAGGAGTTCTGCAAGACAACTGCCGGCTATTCGGGCATTCGGGATGTCAATAAACTTCCTGTCGAACTTGACGATGTCCAACAATCCTATTTCCTTGCCGAGACTCTCAAATACCTCTTCCTCATATTCACCGAAGACACTACATTGCCCCTCAACGAATGGGTCTTTAATACCGAGGCGCATCCACTACCAATTAAGGGCACAACCTACTTCCGCGCAGATGGTATAAACGGCTAAGTGGCCTGCAGCTGCAATAAGTGTTTTTAATAAAATAATATATAAATAATAAGCGGTTCCTTGAATAATAAATATGACTAAGGATACATGAAGGCAGCATTGCCCATTAAAGTGAGCAACTTTTCTCTTTTCTCCTTTCATTTATTGATCCGACAGTAAGCCTTCCAATTGAAAGTATTTGAGTGAACTGGAAAGGCTTAGAGATCATCAAAGACCCTCGTCTCAGTTGGCTTTCTTCGAGTACCAGCGATATGATTTTTCGAAAAGTTTCTTTCGCGATTCGTGCTGCCAGCCTGTCGAAAGTTTTCACATGTTCCCACCATAAAAATGCTTTCGTCCAGATGAAATGCATTTGTTGGAGGGGCTTTTCTTTTCCTTTGTTTAAGCCCACGATCCACACACATAAATTATACTTAACACCTTCTTTTTTGTAAAAACGAGTTCGGGAGATGGCCGACCGTCTTTTTTTTTTTTGTCGGCAGGGCACGTCTACTTCTGCTTCGGACGGGGTAGGTGGTCGGTGTATTTTGTTTTATTGGCCATTCTGGGGTGCAACAATTTTGCAGTTTGTACATTTTTTTTGTGCTCAGTGTGCAAGTTTTTCTAGCACTTTTATCTGGCCACGCGTAAATATTCGTTAAAAGTTGAAATTTAATTTTATATCCTGTGGCCCGAAGGAACTGCAACGAGGCCCCCAACGCCATCGCCATCACCGTCGTCCTTTTCGTCAAGTGCAGTGCCGAAGTAAGCGAAATAAATTTCGCAATTTCATGTGGGCAAAGTTGGCGCGCACCTGACCCTCCGGCTGCCTGCTTGCCGGGTTGCTGTCGTTCTGCCGGGCTGCAGGGCTGCTTGTTAGCATTAAATTTATGTCTTAACATAAATAAAGCTTTTCTAAACAGTTTACGTTTTCGGTGCTGCCTTTTTTTCGGAACAAACTGCTCGCTGGCAGAACCTTTCTCGTCTGGGATTAGTTCGTCAGGCTGGAGCATCTTTATTCGCTGTAGAAACAGAATGAGAGGAAGTGCGTATCACGTCCGGCTTAAATTATAAAAGAGCAAATAGTAAATTCGCCAAAACAGAAACCGAGAGCGGGGCAGACAGTGGACCCGCAATTGAATTTGGGATTGCGTCGTTTAGATAATTTCGCTCAGATAAATTCAAAGCAGCTGTAATGGCATTTAATATTTATTATTATTATTAATCCGCCCGCCCCATAGCTGGACTAGTGCCGGCTGCCTTTTGTCACAAAAGCGACGCCATTCGTGTTGGGTGGTTTCGCAGAAGCAGAGGCAGTTCAATGACTTCATCGACATCGTCGTCGTGTTCATCTTGAGCTGCTTCTTTATTTTGGCTTTTTCGGAGCGCTTCCTGGTCTGCCCTAAGCTTTGACTGGCCGCCATTGTCAGTCGGCCAGCCACCACCGCCCTCCTTTCATCTTCCCCTGAATAACAACATTCTTATTATTGATGTCTTTATGTTGTTTATGTGTGTCAATAGAGGCGAATTCGTATAGGGAAAAATTTCATTAAGGACATAATAAAAATTGCTTGACGGTCTAATGGCCTCGGCCGAGACTTCCCGAGCAAAACTAAAGTCGATTCGACCGAAGCGTCGCCTGCCGCTTTAAGTCCACAGATTTCATAGCATACTTATAAGCGCATACATAGACCGTTCGCAACCCAGAAACGAACGAGTTAATTGTTTGATAAAACCAAACTGGTTATTCAATATTAAAGTGGCAAAGTATCATTATTCCTTGTCAGGTCAAGTATGCGTCTTGGCCAATTGAATTGTTAATAATCAAAACTGGCAAGTTGGCTAATTATGCCGGACGAGGCCGTGTCGACGCCGAGCCAACTGTTCATAGCTGTCAAAAACTTCTGCAATTTGTATTAAATTACGATCGAGGAACAATCCAATGCCCGCCCACGAATTTATCGTTGCGCCCGCCCAAGTTAAAATCAATTAGAAAGCCGCGTGCCAATAACTCGCCACGTTCATTTGGCAGCCGCCGTCGCAGGACGAAGAAAATAATCCCGTTCTCTCCCAAGGGGCACTCCTATAGCCGGTAGGTGTTACAAAAATATTTTTATAATTTACAGTTGACAGGCAGCAGGCAAAAAAAAAAACAAAGCTCCCGAAAAAATGAGCATACGCCCCGGTGGGTCTGAAATGTTTTGAAGAATCTGGCGATGCCGTCGCGCTCCGCCGGCAAAATAAATAGTTGTGTGCAGGTGGTGTTAATTGAAAAACTTTAGCATCACTAATTAAAAGTTTCTAAACAAAATACCATGGCCATGGCGATGGCTGGCTCAACGTCGTCGCCCTTGTTGTTCCTACCATGCGGTTAATCAAGGCAAGCGAAGGTGCGGACGATGGAAATGAATCACAATCATTCGCAGGTCGAGTTAATAATAAATAAATATACATTGAGGTGTGACTTTTATGTTTATTGATTGAATAACCACAGCTGGTCAAATGGTTGGGCGTTGCCAACGGTGACAAGTGCAATTTATAGGGCAGCTTATTTATGAAGTGGTTTATTGAAAGACTTATCTAGGCGATACCATAATTAAAGGTACGCCTTAAAAATAATTCCAAGAAAATTGTCGTTCGTTCAATTAATTTCAATTATTCACCAATCGAACTTAAATTTTTATTTTCACATTCAAAAATGCAACCCAGCTCAACATTTTTCTCGACCCCGAAAACAAGTGGATGTCTAATCTGTCTAATTTCCCTTTTGTGATTGCCTACCCCCACTTCACCGGGCAGGGAATTCGCTTAACTTCAGTCATTTCAGCTGTCATGTTCTCTTCCCATAGCCGAATAATAAAGAAAATCGCCTTGCTCAGCGCCCCTCGCCGAGCAAGATAAACTGTGAATATTTTTTTAGAAAGTGCCAATGCCGCAGCGGTGATGGTGTTGGCGGTCGCGTGGCCGATGGGCTGAAGGCGGGCTTCGCACAATTTTTGTAAATAACTTAAACGACCTAAAACACGTCAATTTGGATGGCCTGACAGCCGCCAACGTTGGCTTGTCAGGCCGGAAGTCCCGGGCAATAATAGAAGCAGCACACCCAATTTACGTGAAAAATATTTCCCCGAAAGACGAAAAACAAAAAAGTGCCAGCTGCTCGGTCAGGCTTCGTCGACCGCCTCGTCGTTGGTACCTTTCGAGTTCAGTCCGCTGGTATTGTCATCTTTTTTCTTTACTTGTTTTCTGGGTAAAAACATTTGCCTCCATCCGGCTGGTGACTGGCACGTGTACGGCTCAGCAAAGAAACGAATATCGAGGGAAAACGAGTGTAGAAAAAGAAAAGGAAAATTTCCATAGCCGCCTAACCGTCAAATTCAAATGATAATCTGGCCACCCCGGGCCGGAAATGACTTAGTGTTTGTTGGAAATTAAAGCCGGCAGCGGCATCCCCGGAAGAAGGCCTAATGAATTTAATTAGAAAATTGCAAGTGTACGGGAAATGTGTGAAAATCTCTTAGCCATAAGCGTTTCTCAGAAAAGACAGCCGCCCAGCGACATAAACGAGGAGTAAGCCGAGAACACCAAAAAATAAGGTATGTAACTAATCCACAAGAGTAATGAGAAGAATACCGAGAAAATATTCCAGAAAGACGACACCAAAAAACGCCAAAAAGTCAAGACACGCTAACAGCGAGAATAAAACGGCAAGCAGTGACGAGAAACTTGCAGGGAAAACTGAGCAACGAGAAGGAAGTTGACAAAAACCAGCAACGTGACTGGAGGAGCAAAAATCAAGCTTCAGTAAAGAGCAGCAAAAGGTTAACAGCAGAGAAAATTTTTGTCAACAGCCATAAGATCTTATCAGGGAAGAGCGAAATAAATTGGAATTCAAATAGTATGAAACGAATAAGCAAATACCAGCAACGTGCACCTATCAGCCATTAAAAAAGAGGAGCAACGAGTAAGAAAGAAAAACGAGCAACTGAAACAAGCGCACAGCGAGTAGCCAATGCTGTGCAGAAAGCATTGAACACAGATTCCTTTGGGACGAACGAGCTAAGAGTTTTCTGGCTAACAGCTACACATGTATGACGAGAATGTCCGCATGATGCTGAGCGTGTGGGAGTTTCTGGGCCTGGATCTACCCGTTGGATGTAATTAATTAACTTATAACTACAGTGCAGTTTGTTCAATGTCGACGATGGCTGAGAACATCAGGGAGAGCAGAGAAAAACACTTTAGATTTGGATTGCCATGTGTGACAGTTAGGCAGTTAGGCAGTTGGCACTTCGGTAGGGCTGACTGGGGTTGTCTTCGGTGATAGTTCCCCTGAGTGTCATTTCGGACGATTAACATGTGCGATAAATGACCTAAAAGTGCCGCCTATCAGAGCCACTGTAACGCCCATCGCGGCCCCCTGCCATTCACTCCCAATGAGGGCAATACATTTGTATTAATAATCGACTTTGACAGGGCAATTTTTCATGCACGGCCTGGAGGTAAGTAGGCTTCGCATTTGAGCGCTGACAAAGCGATTGTCTCCTTGGCAATGACACTGGGCTGAGAAATGTGTCTCTGGAAATTGCAAAATGATGGGTGTCAAAATGTCATTGAGAAAGGGGCTCGCTGGTGACTGTACTTTTATATGCACGGTTGCAGTAAGATCGAAGAATATAACAAAAGGAACTAACAGGAAATGTTTAATAAGAAAGAAGTTAAATATATAAAACAAAACCTATTAAATTGGGGAAGATTTGAACAATTCGAATGCTGCATAAAGATGAACTTTGGGACCTTATTAGAAGAAGCGCAATCAAAAAGTTAAAGCAAGCAAAAGCTTAAAGGCATGACTGCGTGACCTTCAAATTGTCCGCTCTTGAGCCCTATTGAAAATGTAGATCAACGCCAAGTAGAGTAAGTAGTATTGTCAGTGTGACTTGTCGCTCCACTTCGTGCAAATGAAAACAAATCAAATGGATTTTTAATATCAACATTTAGATCAACACGATTACACACACGCACAGCTATTCTGCGCTTACCTATGGATTTTCAATTCCGTATATTCGACAGCAGGAAGCAGGCCAAGGCACATTGGCAATGCTCAGGTAGCAGGTGCCGCTGAGCTTAATATGCCATTTATTTCTGGCCCAAGTCAAGGCTGAGCCAGCCAGCCAGCCAGCAACCGACTTCCAAATCCATTGCACAACTTTGCAGACATGAAAGTCGCACGGCCCGGCCTCTTCCCATCCATCGTCGTCTTGCAGTTCCTCGGAGAGAGAATCAATTTGGCAAAACTCAATGTATTCAATTGTCACTTGACAAACGACAAATGGCGCCCCAGTCAGACTCTTGCTCCCTCTCTCTTTCAAACGTGGATCAATGTGGACGATTATTTATTTTTGGAGCACTCACACATGTGGGAATTTAAAGTTCGGTGAGTTCCTGCTTCTTAATTTGTTGCCATTGCAGTTTCTTTCGTGCCAAAGCGTTTAAAAAGTTATTGGCCCCGCCTAAACGATGCGGTGGACTCAACTTTTCAATGAGCAACTCAGTTGACCCAAAACGCCTGCCAACATTTCGCTGGTAAAAAGAAAGTCTGTCCCCCTCGTCTGTTATCCATAACATAAATTTGCAAAGTGGTTTGTCGGACTGACTGGCGGTCTGTCGGCCATCGGTTAGTGCATAACTTTTGTGGCCTGCCAAAAAAACCGCAAAAAGCAAAAGCATTTGCTGCCATGAATAACACGCAGTCACACATTCGCATGCTTATTCACACACAAGCGCGTGCACGCAGGCCTGGCATACTTTTTGGGGCGGCTGAAAAGCCAAAGACAGGTTCGCGCGCACAGGGATAAATTGAAATTTTACCATAAAAAAATGTTTTCTGATGGCTTCAATTCATGTACTTAAATATTATTATCGTTGTTTTTATGAAAATAATTACTTTTATGTGTCTAATTTATATATTTAGTCTTTCCTTCGCAATTATATTCGACTCCTTAAGGACAAATTTTCGACAGTTTTCATAGTTCCACGCATTTGTTCCACTGTGCAGCAGTGGTATTTTACACATTTTTTACATATTTCAGTATTTATAAAGCTACCCGATTCGTAGATATGTGAGCAACCGGCCGAGACTGCGAGTCTGACTGCCCACTACCGGCAACTTTGATGCAAGCGATTTTTCCATAATTAAAACCGAAAGAAGAAAAAGAATCTGGAACGGAGCCATTAAATTCCATATAGACGACCATTTCGGTTGGACCTGCAAGCGGATCAAAGTCCTCGGGTGGTGGGTCATATAAAACTATTGTAATTAAAAGCAAATTGCCGACCCAGAGTTGTAAAAGCCACAATGGCAAAATATGTCAAATATCAGTTTTATGATTATTTGATTTGATGCGCAATGAAAATTCCTCGTCACCCCAACTCTGCCCCCACCCAGAAAAGTGAAATGCGAAAAGCAAACATTTTTGAGAAGACGCAAAAAGGACGGCAGGCAACACGCAGACAGGCAGACGGAGGAGAGAAGCAGAAATGCAACCCAAATGCCTCAAGTGACTGACTGGTGGGATTGAGTGGACTGTCAGCCTGGCAGCTGTCAACAGAAGTTCCCGGCAGCAACAACAACAACAACAGCAACAACGGCTGCCAGACTCGTTGGCCGTTTGTCGTCTGGAGTTGCGGGGCCGTGCGCATTTGGGCGCATCATTCGTTTTGGGCTCTGGTGAAGCGAGGCTGCTCCTCGTTGTTTTTGTTGTTAGTGTTGCTGTTGGTGTTGGTGTTGGCATCGGAACGCTTTCGGCCCTCCAAGGCATGCCGCTTAATGAAATTGTGCACTCAATCGAGTGTAACGATGAGAAAAGTCAGCAAAAATTGAGGTTGCCGTTGCCGGTGCTGGTGGTGCTGCCGCCGCAGCGATGTTGTCGCTGTTGCCGCCGCTTCATTGATGTGCAACGTTATGATGATGATGATGTTTGTGTGGCACTCACAGCCAAATACCCAACATACTTTTTGGTGTGACCCATCAGATCTCAAACCACCCACACCCCGCGGGCGCTTTCGATGGCGCAAATTAACATCAACGAGGCCTTAAAATCGCTATCACTGCGGAGGATAGAGGCCGCCCACCGCCCATCGGACAGGTGAACTGGTGGAATGTTAAATTTAGGACACACACAGGATAACCCCGCCCAGCTGCTGCGCTGCAGCCGCGCTCGAATGTGATTTTGAATATTTAGCGTATTAGCCAAATGGAGCACCTTTTTACTTGCCGCTTCCGCTGTCAACCCGTCGGCCTCTTTGGTTGTGTCGTCTGCAGTTTGCATGTCGGCGACAAGAGCTCCGTGGCCGTCAGTCGGTCTGCCTTCTTTAAATGGCATTTTGAATTTTAACGACCATAAATGCACGCTTATCTTAAATGCTATTTTATGGCTGAATTTATGTTTGTACTGTGCGGTTTTTGCCTTTCGTTCGCCGCTCGTCGCCGTCGCCGCGTCGCTGCTTCCACTTTCCAGTGCTTTGTTCAGTGCTTGGCAAACAAGCCAACTTGAGATTATGAGTTTCAATTACCTTTATAGTTGTGAGTCTTCTTTTGCTTTTACTCGGTCCTTCCAGCCTCTTCTTCTTTGCCTCTCAGCGGGCGTGGCCGCGGTGGCTGCGGTGCTCGTGATCGCTGCCGTTGCCATGGCTCCTTTGTGTATGCAACTAATTTTAATTCTATGGCTAAGCAATTGCGCTCTATTCAACCAAAGCTCCAACGCAACGCTTGTGGCCAACTCAAAAGTATTACTAAGTGTATGTGCATGCGTGTGTGTGTGTGTGTGAAAGGGTTGTTGTCGTTGTAGTTTTTGGGAAGTTGGCAGGCATCCAGCTAAACAGAAACGCGTCAGAAAATATGCAACCAAAAGTTTTGGAAAGTCATTACACACAGATTCCCCCTTCCTGCACCGCAGCCGGCAAAGCCAGCCAGGCCCCTCAGCACCGTTTTTGGTGGCGATTGCCAGGGGAACTGCTATAATTATAATAAAGTATCAAATTAAGCGAATTTTGAGTGACTTTTTGGGTCTCGACAAAAAGAACATAAAACTCACACAAATCAGGCCAAGTCAGAGACTCCCAGGGACTTTTAATTTTAGTTCGTGGTCTTTATGGCAAGCGCAGGAATCAAATATGCAATGTCTTTTACAAAACATATAAAGGGTTGAATTCCCTGTTCTTCTTTTTATTGAAGTACTCCTAGTAATTTCTAGAATGTTTGATAATAGCAGATTACCCCGACAAGGAAGGCACAGAGGAATGGAAAAACCTAGGAAAATAGGTCTTTACGATGTAGATTTTTCGCTTTTCCATAAGGCTGACTCGAAGTCAATATAATCCATTTTTTATGTCATATAGATCTGTTTGATAGCACTTACCTTTAGTTTCCATTTTTTAATGACAAAATCGCGCATATGACTTGCATTTCTCGATCGCGAGCAACTACCGGCAACCCCGGTCTTCATTTCTTTTATTCACTTCAGGGACTCACCGATCAAAGCTTTAAAGCTTTTACTTTAAATAAAAGCTTTAATCTCAGATTGAAACTGTCCCAAATTTTGAGAGTGTAGGAGCGAGAGGATCGGACTGTGAGAAGGAGAGACACGCCGATTAAGGTGAACAGGCGGGAAAATTATGAAGCAAATTATATCAGAATAGACACGGCGGTCTTTTTAGCGGAGAAGATAGAAGGAGAAGATCATATGTTAATTTTTTTAATTTCTTCTTGATGCCTGCCCGTCGATATGCCAGTCTTGGTCACTAGAATCTTGGCTAATAGAGAGCGCGGCATCCTTTTTAAATGGGACATAAAAATGCCCGCAGAGGAACAAATTCTTGAAACTAAAACCAGCAAAAATTCTTAAAAATTTTAAGGCCCTTAAATCAAATACAGATGATTACAATTAAGTTGCATTTTTCCTTCGTAGTGCAGGTCTTGAAAAGGTGAACCAAAGTAGTTCCCTTAGCCCCCATTAAAATACCATTTGAAATGCCAAATCCGACCTCCAACCGCTTCCGCCCAACGCCTCCTGCAAAGGCAAACACCGCACGGCCTTCAAGCAGCCACCACTCGACGAGGCAGTTGCTCAACTTCTGCCACTGCTGCCGCTGCAGTTGCTCATTCCAACCCAAGCCAAGTCATTACGAGCAGAGCAAGACGTTCAGGGAGGTAAGTAGGCCACCCATCTCCCTGCATAAATATTTACAAGTCATAGAGCCAAAGAAGTGCAACGGGTCGGGTCGACAGCCGGACTCGCTGACTTGGTCCTGGGATTGCCATGTGTCAGCTGAGCAAACACTTGGGAGGCTCTCATAAATTAGGCGCGGCCGAGGCGACGACACCTGGCAAGGCGACATGTGCAAATGCGCGGTCCTTGCACCTTTGAGATTTTAATTTCGAGATGACGTATCATCGCGTCTAATCGCGTTAATTAAACAAACTTGTTACCTTGGCAGTAGGCAGTAGGCTGGCTGCCAGCTCTCGACAGCCACTTGGGAGCTCAGAGTTTGGTTTCATTTAATTACCAGGCCACTAGCACTTTCGACAGCTCGACGCGGACACGTCTGTCAGGAAGTAACCGCGAAAGCGATTCGTCTTAATTTTTAA